>CABEEJ010003386.1:32221-83805 GCA_901482245.1 Timema douglasi | reverse complement strand
TTGCAACGCAGTGACATAAATAAATGCAACAAACACATTTTACAGCCGATTTCCTTAAACTTTTCAACCTTTTTCCCCACATTTTTTACGGTTCCTCAAAAAAGGGTCGTTACTTCTAGAGGGACGCTATTCCCGGGGTCGTAAAATCGAGAGTTGACTGTATAGTGGTGGCAGGGCAACCAGTCGTCCCTCTTGGACTTGATTATAGTTGAGGGAAGGAGAAGCTCTGGCTTAAGATTTGTAAAATGTAAGATATAAATTCCTTTTGACCTCGTAATTAATTTCTTTATATATTTATTATCTTCCTCATCTTTTCTAAATTCTCTTTCGGCCTTTTGGTAAATATTATGTACTAATATATTTGAATCTTTTGTTTATATCGTGTAGTCAGTTCATAAAAAATCGATTAGAGACTATATCGATCTAATCATGTCGTCTGAGGTGAATCGATTATTTTATGTGAACATATCGACTTTCGTTAACTTTGGGCTGTAATGCCGATATTTAAGTCTATTACTTACGCAGGAAATATCTTGATATTTTAGTAAAGAATTGGGATCTTTTTAAAGCCTTAAATTTAACTTGATTCTCTAAAAGATTGTGATGTCGTTAAGATTTAGCTTGTTATTCTGTATTAAAAAAAAGGTTCTATTGAATATTTTGTTATGGCTTTGATATTGCTAGCGTTAGTGTTAATAGGATGTAGGTTAATTGTTTTGAAGACTTCTTATGGACGACTAATTGTGAATAACTTATGAGATGTATGTACTTTAAATGCTTAGTGAGGATAATATTTTCACGATATTTATTACGTCAGGGAAATATGATTTGAAGTCGTGATCTATAGATAATGTTATTACAGGGCTAATGCCTTCTTTGATTATTGTTTTCTTTAATGCTGGCGCCCAATATATATAAATTGTCATTACCTTTATTGAAATTTCGCCTGCTACCTGATTATTGAAATAATGGCTTGTTGGAAACTTGTAAATTTTAAAGATTATCTTAGTCAATTATTTTTTTATTTATATTCTCATATAAAATCAATGTCATATTAAATAAATATCAACTTGAAGCCACTTCATGCTTTATTTAGTTTATTTGGTTTACCATTTCCCTTAGGTTGTGTATCCTTTAATTATTTATTTACTTTAATTCTGAAAGGAAATCCTTTTAACCGTCCACATATCGTCTTCCGCAAATGGTGTGAGTTGCGAGATCTTAGTTTAGAATCTCCAAACTCGGGTATTCAAAGCACAGAATTCCAATCACTCACTCCTATTGCCCCCTTTTTATCACCTTTTGATTTTTGTCATTTGGACCTCCAGTTTGTTCTTTATTTTTGTTAAGTAGGGTTCAACGTGTGATGTGGTGTTTAGGGTGTTTCGTAATTAGTTTAATACGTGAGTCTGTATAAACTCCTGAGCTAATGTAACAATCTTATATCACGTGTGAGGTGGTGATTAGATATTTTGTAATTGGTTTAGTACGCGAGTCTGTATGTAGTCCCATAGAGAGGATCTGATAAGAAGAATAAAGTAGGGGGAGATATTCTATGGGTGTGTAAGAGACCTGCCATGGAGAATATAAGTCCCATTGAAGTGTTGTACAGTGTGATTTGTACCCATTGTCACATATGTATCAGAAACATGGACATAGAATGTAGGAGAGTCTAGGAAAGTGGAGGACATGGGGATGAAGTTTTTGAAGAGATTGCTAGCTGTCACAAGGATAAACAAGATTAGGAATGAAGTTATCTGGAGAAGAGTTGAAGTACATGAGAGAGTAAAGCAAGCAAGAGTAAGATGGTATGGACATGTATTGAGGATGAAGGAAGAGAGGATGCCAAAGAAAATTATGGAAATAAGGTATGCAGGAAAAGATTGCAAGAAAGGCCATGAAAGAGATGGAAGAGACAGATAACAGAGACATGCAAGAGAGAAGAGAAGAATGGTATAATTTGAAGGTGGAAGAGTGGTTGAGGACAGAGGAAGATGGAGGCATTTTACTAAAATGACCATGCCAAGAGTGCACTCGATTTGCGGAATAAGGTGTGCCTGTCAGCAGACATCCAATTAGAGCCCACTCCATTGGAGGAATAAAGTATATCTGTCAGCCGGTCCACACTAATTGCGGAACAACCTGTATTCCCATTAAACTCATAACCACTAACCTAACATAACCTAGTCTAATATAACCTAACCTCCATGGTCCATTTTAAAAACTCATTATGAATTTAATGTGTACTCTGCAGTTCGTGTAAGGGGATTAGTGAGCTACAATGAGTTGTTCCGCAATTCGTGTTACCACCGGTTACAGGCTGGTAACAGTTGATGATGATGATGGTGATGGTGGTGATGGTGGTGATGGTGGTGATGACGTGTGTTGTATGACCAGCCACTACTGTAATGCGAACTGTTCATGCCCCCAGTCCTCTCATTCACATACAATTCTCTCTGTTAATCATGATATGGTTACCGAACTTGTATTAAAGTCTTGTAATAGACTATTTATAAATTATTTACAATATATATATATATATAACGGTGGTTCGAAAAATGTTAATATTCGAGACAAAAGTGTTAGATATATCAAAATAAAATAAACCTGTGTAATGAAAGAGAGTTTCACTTAATAATAATTTAATCAAACATTAACATATTTCAAATTAATGAATGGTTTCATAACATAAAACCAATGTATCCGCATGTGTTAGGAAATCTCCTCACACACCTGAGCGATCCTTTAATTATCTTGTTGTTGTTTATAACGACTCTGTCTCGTCAGCTTATACTTTCCTTAGTTTCATATCCCCAAACCCCGAATGCAAATACTTGTAAAATATAGCCACTCCGAAAACACTCTCTTTCTGTTTCCCTCCATTCTGGAACAAATAGAACATGGTGCTACTTAAACAAAGACAGAAAGAAGCCCCTAGAAGGAGTTATTCCGAATAATATACCCGAAATGAAGGCTCCTTTCTCCATTCTGTCCACAGCCTTGCTGAGAAGTGATCCATGCTTAACTAATCTTAAAAGTAAACTTCTGTCCATGATGCGTTGAGATATCTAACTTAAGCTCCCTCATCGTGTGCACAAATATAATTATTCAGCATCAATTGCTTTTAAATAAATAAAAAACAAATGTGTACAAATAAACAAATTCTTCACATATGAGTATCATTAAAACCGGACTCGTGTCATTATCTCGCCGGATCCTAGCAAGACAATAAACTATCAATCACTCTACACTTGCTGAGCTAGAATATTGTTTGGGCCTCCCGCAGCGTTGCCTCGCTTAGCTCAATCTGGCGACCAGGAGGAATAAGATAAAGTTGAAAGTGCAATCATCCTCTTGATGGCAGCATTTACTATAGTGCAGAGGAATGGAATTTATTAGATAGAATATATGTGTGTAGTTTTATAGATAATAATATTCATATTGATGAACCGTGTGGTAGTTTCTGTCGAAGCCTCCATCTTGTCACGCTCTTGATGGTCCTATCAGCAGCATGTCGCCAGTTTTAAGGTTTAACTAGGCCTAATGTAGGTAGGTCTAGACAAATTATTGTCCATACAGTCAAACAAATAGTAACCCAGTCAGTAATTCATTAAGACAATCAGTCAATCAACCAATCAGCCAGTCAAAACGCCACACAGTCTTCCAATCAGTTAGTCAGTCTACATATCAGCCATCCAACCAGTCAGTCAGTTAATCAGGTAATCAGTTTAGGTAGGTGTCGTCATGAACTTAGTGTAGCGCCGCACTTGAGGCGTACTAAATTTGACTATGAAACTGGCCCTTAAACTTGATTCAAACAAGGGAAAGGGGCAAGTTCGTGTTTCTTCGGGAATCTTCGTACGAACATAAAGTAATGTTCAAGGGAGGTTTCATTCTTATCAAGTGTTCTAATTTGTCGGATGTGTTGAATGAGTTAGTGTTTGTTAATGTTTGGTATTAAGCCAACAACACAATTTTGTTTGGTGTCATAAGACACTTCTTATCGAATGCTTCTTTCAAAATACTTTTTTTTTCTTAGATAATAAATTTAAACTATTTATTTTGGTTTTGACTGTAACAATGCCTCCGCGTAAGAGAGCCATTATTAGCGTAGTTGCACTTGCAAGTTAGTTTTAAATACCTTTAAGGCTATTTTATGGTTTTACCTGTAAATTAGATCCCATGTTCAATTCCCGTGTCAAGGTGTGAGTTTTCGAAAAAATTGAATTAATCGAATTGTTGCTTATGCGCCAGTGTCGTAATTTAAATGTTTTTCAACCTTTGTATTGATATACATACCTCAATTATCTTGACAAGTTTTTTAGGTATTACTTAGCTAAAACTTTATATAATTTGTTTCTTTTAACTGAATCAAAGATCTTTTTAAAATCTATGTAGGCCTATAGTAATTAATTGATGAACCGCCATGTTGTATTCCCACATTGTTTTTAATATTTGCCGAATAGTAAAAATGTTATTGGTTGTTGATTTATTTCATTGAAACCCACAGTGATGATTCATGATTATTTCCTCTGCATATGACGTCACTCTCGTGATTATTATGTTATATATAATCGTTTATCATGTTGGTAGCAGTGAGATAGCTCTATAATTATTACAATCGGTTTTATTTACTTTTTTTGAAAATGGGTATTAATATACTTTCCTCCCATGGTTATTATTAATAATAATAATAATAATATTTAGCACCGCGTCTTACTACCCATTCGGGTTTATACGCTTTAAGTACTAATTACTCTAATGGATTAGGAATTGGGAGGGTTGAATTAGAGGAAGTGAACCCGCATTTGCGTGGAGGGGGAAGTGGAAAACCATTTAGGAAAAACCATCCCCAGTTCACCCGACCAAGATTCTAACCTCAATCTCCCCGTCCTCAGCATTTAGCCACCTCTTTTTATTAACTTTGCTGGATTTGAATACATGCCCGCTTCGGTGGTCATGCGGTCTAAGGCGCTACTCTCGCAACAGACTGGGCTGCTTATGACAGGGAGATCAAGGTTCGAATCTTGGTCAGATGTGTTGAGGGTGGTTGTTTACTCTCCCTCCACGCAAATGCTGGTACACTTCCTCTAAATATAACCTTTATAATCCATAAAACCATTAGCGTGATTAGTATAAAAGCGTATAACCCGAACGGGTAGTAAGAGCCGGTGCTAGTTTGAGCTGTAGCTGTACGATTGTTTAACAAGTGGCTTGATCAGGTCTGGCTCGATTGTCTAACAAGCGAGTGAGTATGACGCGGCTTGGTCAGGTCTGTGCTCGATTGTCTAACAAGCGAGTGAGTCTGACGCGGCTTGGTCAGGTCTGGCTCGATTGTCTAACAAGCGAGTGAGTCTGACGCGGTTTGGTCAGGTCTGGCTCGATTGTTTAACAAGCGAGTGAGTCTGATGCGGCTTGGTCAGGTCTTGCTCGATTGTCTAACAAGCGGCTTGGTCAGGTCTGGCTCGATTTTCTAACAAGCGGGTGAGTCTGATGCGGCTTGGTCAGGTCTGGCTCGATTGTCTAACAAGCGGCTTGGTCAGGTCTGGCCCGATGTTCCTCGCATGATTGCAACCGACACGGGAACATGATAGTATCTGGTAACAGTTGTCATTGTTCCTCACGGATCAAGCAGATGAGACTCTATTGTGATTCTTAGCACTAATTACAATCATCGGGTTGGCTATGAGGACATCAGTGTATAATTTCAACAACGAGACAGTCCAACCGACCGGAGGTTTCCCACAATGGAACATCTGGCACAAGTTTCTCCGACATGGGACGTAACGTGAATGAAAGAAGCTCGCATTAAGTATAGTAATTAATGTTTTAAAGCTATGAGAGTATAAAGAACTAATTATTGACCTGTATTAAAATATGGTAATGGTTTGTTGTTCAAATATACAGGTCGTGTTGAATGTTGACAAAGGCGAGGTTTGATGCGCGGAGCGCAGATGACGGGATGGACGGTACGAGGGTCCTCGGGGTGTGGGGGGGGGGGGGGNGGGGGGGGGGGGGGGGGGGGGGAGACGGAGTGGTTTGACAAGTGATCGCAGGGGAACAGAACACACAATGTTTCATATTGATACACACATTTATTATACATATATTATCTATTTGGAAACTAGTAGACTTAGAGGGCGAGCAGTACAAACAACACATGACCATATTAGTACATGGTCATATCAGCACATGGTCATATTAGCACATTATTTAATAACTAGACATAGCTATCAGAACAAAACACCCACACTCACAGCATCAAGTTAATGTCATCACACAGGTGTAAAGCACCCGACGGCACCCTAATAGAAAACACTCCACACCGATTGTGAGCCATATTGGGTTCCTTCTCGACATCATAGTCCAGTGAATACACCATTTACATCTTCAGGCTCGCAATATAAGCAAAATGTAAATACAAACATAAATATAGTCTCTCTTTCCCCGTAGGGGCTACTTCCGGAAATTTGAGGAGTTATTGGTTTATTTGATTTGAAGCCATGAGCATCGGTAGTCACGCAGTTTAAGGCGTCATACTCATTATATATATTTAAAAAAATCAAGCCAAACGCTAAAGGTACACTTCTGTCAGATTTCCTTTTTACTATAAAATTTGTCGTTTTTTATGTTTCTTGGTCGGTTCTCGATCTCAGCTCGAGGTACTCATCATCAGCTGTCATTAAATATGTATTCAAAGTTTAATAATTCTAGGTTTATTGATGTTGTATTTACCCACACTAGTGGTAAATAAGGTGTAAATCTTGTAAAGGTTACCCTAAGTACTTTGTATTCTTTAAATTTAAAAATGACACCTCTAACCACTGAGCTATCCTGGAATCGTCCCGTACTCAGGATAATTCATCACTCATATTTTAAGGCCTTGAACTTATTTGTATTAAAATGTTATTTTACAAAATGAACACCAAAATCATATAATTAAACAATTAAAATAACTTTAAAATAATTTGAAGATAATTTTATCAATTTTTGAATTTATAATATCTAACAAGACATATTTAAATATAATGGTTTCGCTTTTAATATATAATTCATGCGTGAAACAAACGTAATAACATATTTTCATGAAATTGGCAACTTAAACTTTTAATTTGCGAATTATAGTCAATATTGTTGTTTTAAATTAGAATTAAAGATAGCAACATTCCAATAAGAATAAGTGTTTCTTAGTATAGGAAATTAATACCTTCAACCAAAGAATGTATTTAAGATATGTGCTATCAGATTTAAATATTTTAAAATAAAGATTAAGGAAAAGTATAGATGTAAAGCTAATTATATATTTCTAACCTACTATCATTGGTTTGTTTAGTATATACATATCTTATGCCATCATTATTATGTTTGTTGGAGCGTATAGTTATTTAAGCTAGAGCTTAGCTATTATTTTTAACCAAAGAGAACTATTTTATTTTCAGTTTTAAAACCATGCCCAAATAAGGGTTTCCATGGTGATGTAAACAAAGAACGAAAAGCTGAACATTCGCTGGGAAAATGAGGTATTTTTTGGAAACTACTACTATTCTCTACCTCCTGGATAGCTAACCTTCAAAATGAGAAGTCATTTGTCAAACTCTGTTCAACCGCTTCCTCTTAATTTCTATAACCAAAACTGGGCTTATCAAAGTACATATATGATGTCTTTATTTCAAGATAAAACAAAAAGAAGGTCTGTGCGGCGTGGTTTGTTTTATCGTGTGCTGATATTTTTAATTGTTCACCTGAAAATGAGGCTAGAGATTCTGATTGGAAATTAACTTACATCTAATCTCTGATCAAACAACTGATTATTGTTTCTAAGACTGTCCTTCTCAATTAGCACGTGATTGTCGATCAAATACATGGGCAACTGTTTGATTCTTCGATCATCTTGTTGATGAAAGACATAACCTAAAATTTTAGTAATTAAATTCATTTTTGCACCCTTATTTAAGTGTTTTTTATAAGTAAAGTGTGTGTTTTATATATTAATTTTGAGTATGACTTATTTTTAAAGATAGTGACAATATTAAGGCTTCTACGGATGAAGTTTTTCAACTTTAAAATAAAGTACAGGGAATGATTGAGGTCCGGGGAAGAAATTATCTTTTATTTATTCACAGAGAAATAAAGTTTGAGCTGAGGCTGATTACATTATCTTGTGTTTATTAATTAATGTCAACAAACCATCATTTAAACATTTCCCCTAGGGTGGGACAGTAGGGAACGCGCGAAAAGGCCAGTGTTTTTACAGTCTTTGCATACAAATTTATTTTTTGCCAAAATAAATCAAATATTGCTTCAGTAAAATCATAGAGCTTAATTTTCTTCACAGGATGATATCATCAGAGGTTGAATATGTGTCAAGGATTACCTGAAATTTAATGACAGCATTAGTTTCTCTTTAAATGTTGCTATGCTCATGACAGGTGACAACTAATATCACCATGTGAAGATACTAAAACTCTATGTTTTTACTGAAGAAATATTTGATTTATTTTGTAAACAAAAAGTTTTTCTATTAAAACTGCAAACACATCCCCCCCCCCCCTTAAAGAACGTGCCTGAAATTTCAAATTATTGAAATGATTGTATAAATATTATGCAGAATAGACTACCTTAGACAAAAGGTCCGTACGATATAATAACATTCTTTGTAATAAATTTAGCTCATTTCAGAATCATATTATCCAAATCAGGGTTTATTACAGTAGCATGTTAATTTTACATGCTTATTTAATCAAATATATGGTCACGTGAACGTAGATTTTGATTCCTAATTAAATTTGTTTCAATACAGTTTTGTCTTGATCCAGGATAAAGCTGAGTGAATAGTATATATATTTTTGCAACCGGCCCGCAAAGTATTCAGCTCAGGCGTATAATATAAACAAGAGTTTGAGACCTTAGACCACGTGACCCCTTATTTAGGTCGTTCAAAAATCAAGAAACATAGAAAACGAAAGTTGGATTACGTACTTAGGTAAACCAGGGATGCGCACTCAGTAAGTTATTTTGTTTTATTTAAACTATTTATTTGTGTTCTGAAGCTTCAGTTTATAAATATTGGTTACAATATGTGCCAACTGGCTTGGACAGGACTTTAACAACTCATGTGGTCCTTATCTTAGATATAAAACAGAAAGTAAGTGTAAGTATAGTTGCGTGTGTATGCTGTACAAATATATATACATGCCCTTTTAGAAGAACTAGAAAGCTTACATTTTGCTGTTGAGTAAAGGGATTGCACCATTAAACCAGAAAAATCTAAAAATCGAAATTTTCAAAATGAGGCAATGGGTAATGGGGTGGATATAATTATAAAAAAAAGCTTTTTATATGAAGCATAAATTAAAGTTGGTCAGACAGGTTGAGAGACAATTCTTATAATCAATAAAATCCTAAAATTGAGGTGCAACATTTCCCAATACAATATAAACAAATAGCTCTATATGGGGCAGAAAGTTGAAATTTGGAAGCCAGGTAAAGAAAACACTCTGAATAACCATACAAGTCTGAAAATTGTAGAAAATTTAAATTTGGTTGGAAGGTTGAAGTACAACCCCAGATAATCAAAGACATCTTAAAATTTGAAATGTAAAAGTATAGTTGAAGAAATTGCAGGTAATTTGCAGAACTAGGAGAAAGCTTAAAATCAAAAACCAGGTGTATATAAAACCCATTAGGGCTATACGCTTATGTACTAATTACATTTATAGGTTAAGGATGAGGAAGGTTGAATTCAGAGTAAGTGTACCCGCATTTTTGTGGAAAAAGAGTGGAATACCATTTTGTAAAAAACCCCACTCGGTGCATGCCTGTGATTGAACCCCTATCTCATTGCGAGAGTAGCGCTTTAGACCGCGAGGCAACTGAAGCAAGTAATTTAAAAAATTAAGTGGGAAACTCAGAAATAGGGAAGGTGGGGAATGGGGAATTATAAGTTTAAAAAATACTTTTTGGGGCGTTAAAAAATTTAAATTTTCTGTAAATGTAAAGGGATCATTCCAAATAACCAAATAAGTGCTATATCTTATATATAAAATTCTCGTGTCACAATGTTCGTTCCCGTACTCCTCCGAAACGGCTTGACCGATTCTCATGAAATTTTGTGAGCATATTGAGTAGGTCTGAGAATCGGCCAACATCTATTTTTCATACCCCTTAGTGATAAGGGTTGTCCACCCTTAACATTTTTCTATAATTTTTAGACATTTTTTTAATATCTTTATTTTTTTTATTATGTCGCATTAAAAAATACATACAACCCTAAATTTTTACCCTTTTATCACCAACCCCTATTTTTTAATAGCCATTTTAGTAATTTAATCATTTTTCATCCCCGGTCGATAACTGATCAATCGTCATTTAATTAGTTATCCCCGCCAGTTGTCTACAGGTGTCACTTCTGACCCAGTAAACAGCACGGAGTAGGGATGAGAACGAAGCCGGTCTCCTGTTTCTCTTACACAATAAGACTTCTCTCACTCCCTACACAGTTGTCGGCCATCATTATTGTTTATGCATCAAGTGTAGTAGTAACGTTGACAATTATTATTTTGCTATCTCAGTGTAACTCTCATATTAACTATTAATCATTCCTATTTTATTAATAACTAGAAATTACTTAAAAATTATTTATATGGCAAAACAACGTTTGCCGGGTCTGCTAGTATTTTATAAAAGGCAACTGGGGAAATAGGATGAGGGCGTTAGAAATTTCCAACGCTATATAAATAAACTACAGTGTGGTAGGAATTTTAAATTTTTCAGGCGGTTACTAGAACCACCCGAAACTATCATAAAAGTCTGAAAATTATTAAATTAATAAATGAAGGATTGAAAATGTTCAAAGTTAATATAAAAAACAAATTTCTTTGTAGTATCAAATTAAAATTGGCCATTTAATAAAATAGACCTTCTCGGATAGCCGAATAATGTCTAAACCAATGAATTTTCAAAATTGAAGCCAGGGTAATGGAAGAACTCAAAATTAATACAACTAATTTAGAACACTACTTTACGGTGTGGTTAAAATTTGAAATTTAGCATGCCTGTAAAAAAAAAATCGGGTAACCAAATAAATCTAAAAAATCTAAAATTGAGAATAGGGAACTGGGAAAGGGGATGGGTAGTTGCTTGAAATATTTAAAAGGTATTAGAAAATGTGCGTTACAGCATGGAAGAAAATTTAAATTTATCACATAACCATAAAAGCTGTAAAGTTTGGAAGTAAAAAATAGGAAGGGCTGGGAAATTAGGGAACCTAAAATATTTTCTAAACTAAAAGAAAAAATCTGCTTGTTATGTTAGAACATTATAATTTTGTATATGCAGACAAAAAAATAAAATAATACAAAACTAAAGACCCTCTTCAATGGATTCCCTAGCCTGACAATTACATGTCTACAAGCCGTAGGATGAATTCAAACCTGTTTAGGACCGACATAACAGTTAAAACAAACAAACTCTGCTCCCATAATGCAGCTGACCATGATGCTCTTTGGGAAACTATAACACTTATTATTCAATATGTTTTTGTAACTGATTATGTTTTTTCATTTATGCCCTTTGGTTACATGTGATGCTATTTTTTTTACAACATGTTTCTGTTACAATATCTATTACTTTGCTTAAATTATGTTATGATCGTGCTTAATTAAAGATTACTTTGTTAGGATTGCGTTCGCAGGTGTATTAAGTTTGAATCCAAGCAGGGCCGGATTTGTATTTGTGGAGGCTCAAAGCATTCTAAAATTACTGACAACCCCAACGTCAAACAAATATTTTTCTTTTCAACGTTTCGACATTATCAGTTTACAAAATAAATTGATAACATTTCAATATTATGGACATTATATAAATAAGGAGCTGTTATCACAATACATTAGAGTTGTTTAAAACAAAACAAAAATGTGTTAAATATATTTCGTTTTTTTTAGCTAAGGTTGATAAGAACAGAAGATTAATTCGAATACTTTTTTTATGCAAAGATTTGTAGAGGACCTGGGTCGTTAGTCCTTGGGACCAACCTCCCCCTCCCTCCTTATCTGGGCCTGGAACTAGGTAATGTTTGATTCAAAGATATTGTATATTTTTATTGATTTATTGATTGATTATCATAATTGATTTGTTACTCGCTTTCTCAGGACTTTACAAGTAGGGAATATAAACAAACTAACAACGAGATATTGTACCGTACTTCCTAATCTATTATTGTTTTACTATGGCTCACTTCCGCAAATAATGGGTCCGACTGCTAATCAAATTATACATATAAAGATAGTTAAATTTGACGTTCTAAGGCTCGAGCTAGTTTTACTATGGCTGTGCTCTAAACTATTGGACCAATAAATGCATTTTGGTCCGTGAATTAAAAACAATAAAACCTCCATGAATAAAACTTGCTCGCCCCACTCCAAGGCTTATATCATTGTTTCTCGCCTGTGCGCTGGTTTAATAATATAATGTTTGTTATCGTTGACCGGCGACAGATGGCATTAGCGGGGTTCTCTGTCCTCGTTAGGTGCAAGGACAAACACAAGAGCCGTTATATCGCTCCACACTCGGGAAAGGGTTCATTATTACATTTCAAATAAAAATGGTTGAACAGTAGAAAAAATATACTAGTCCCCTTAGTAAACCCGTTGACGCCCTCTTTAGACAATAGTTGCTGTTGAAGATGTCCGACGTCTGATTGGAAAATACTGGGATGGTTTGTAAAATTGAAGATAATCAAATCGCGGAACAATTGGGAGTGATCAAATAATTCTTTCCCGCCCTTGTTTTATTTGGAAGGGGGGACGAATCCGGGCTACAAATGTTCATAACCAGTTAAATGGGGAAGAAAGGAGGAGGTTTAACACGCATGGCGGAGAAGACAAACACCTCTCCATTGTCTGGCGCCTTGTTGACGCAACGTGTTAATCTGAGGTGGCGAAGCGTGAACAGTGGCGGAATGCTCCCGTAGCGAGACCGTGTTGGCTGTATTCTAATTAAATCAATCCTATCCTGGAGCGAGGGTAGCATTGTTGTGTTTAGAGGCTGTGTTTAGTTCTCGCAGACACACGGCTACAATAGAGGGCACCACAGGGCCCACCTGATCTTTCAAGAAACGCACTCGAGCGGATGACGAGATACGTGCGTCTCGTGTGCTATTAGAATGGTTGTGATCGTGATCGTGCGGTGTAGTGTCAGGACTAGCAAACAGAGAGAGAGGAAGGAGGAACGAGAGGAATGAGACCAAATAAAGAGAGGAGAACATTCTCATTGCACCTGGTTTGTATTAAACACCGAACTTCCAAGTTGAGAAGTTAGGAATGTCATCATTGTTGCTCACGTTAATGTTATTTTATTTATTTAGTTGAGGTATTTTATGGTCACTTTCTGAACCAACAAATAGTATCAGCACACGAGAATTTCTATGAGCGAGCGTGAGAGGGCCTACCAATTTAGCCGGTAAAGGTATTTTCACATACCTTCCATTGTTCTTTCACGTGCCACAATCGACATGAGACCGTCAGTTTTATTTCCCCTTTGAAAGACGTTGTGCTAGAAATTTTTACTGTGCAAGAAAAATCCGTCGACCTTGGTTGGGCTCAAACCGACAAACATCAGATCGTGGTTATCAAAGTGTATTGTTTTAGCCAATGTTTATGTTTAGATAATATATGTATTAATATAACGAAGAGTCTGTCTGACATTAGCTTTGCTTGCTATCTTTCACAGACAGAGGTCTGAAATTTAAACATTAATAGCTCCTGTGTACAAACATGTGCACCTCAAATTCTTGTAGTTAAAATAGCCTGAACCTGAGCTCCACGGGCTTTCGAGCCTAATATGTTTCCCATCGATCGCTCCGCTGCAGTTCGGGAAGTTCCACAATTTCTCAAAACGTCCGGCCACTTGTATCCATTTTTCTGAAGAGGCTTCTTTTAACATGAACATTAGAGATAAAACGTCCCATAAAACCTGACAAGTTTCAAATACAATCTTCCAAGCAGTTGTGGCCCAATGCAGAGGTTGTAATGTAGAGATTTAAGGCGTTCACTGGTATCAAGGAATCTGAAACAACACAAAAAGAAGTACTGCAACGACAAATAAATATTTTCTCGAAATTTGGCGAAGAAATTGCTTTTGATAATAACTTGAATTTGTCAGCCTGAAGAATCCGTCCATACGCTTAGATATGGCTATCACTGAAAATACTTGAAAAACAGGGTTTGGAAATTTAGGCTTAAGCTAAGTTTTAATGTTTCCACTGGTTCCGCACCATAATACTCATAATCATCACCTCATGGGGACATAGCAAGAGCCTCCACTGAAGGTATATGAAGAGTCCACTGCAAAAATGATAGATGTCAAAAACCCTTATTTATCAGGAAACAGTTGTTTAAAGTTGAAAACCTTTATAATAGACGACTATCTATTTTATTTATAAAAGCATTTAACTTATCTACTTTTTCTTAACAATAGAAACTATATTGAATTATCTAATAATTCCAAAACATAAAATACAGTTTTTTGTGTATAAAAACATTTTTTAACCACACCGAATAGTGCAAAAACGCTGAATGTATTAAAAAAAACTCCAAGAATGATGAACATCATGAGGTAGAAATGTAGCACTTAGACCAAAGAACAGTACATGCTACATGGGAAAGTTACTAAGAAAGTTATTGTAAAGAAATGCATTGATAAAATTCCCTCATCCCTTGTCACTGTGACTCTTCACCTTTCTTTTTGCTGTCCTTTCTCTCATGGGAAAGCATACTATAGATTTCTATGGCCTCTTGCCCACAACATTTCTTAAGATGTTGCAAATCTAAGAACTTCTCATACGTAATTGACAGAAGATCTGTAATATGATGTTCAGAATCATAAAGTTGTACTATCTATCTGAAGATGAGCTATCCGAACATTTCCTTTCTGCGAACCTCTTCTCTGCTTGGTGCTCGTCACAGCCTTCACAAGTATCACATCTTGGGTATCTAAAACTTATGTTAAACTGCGTACTAAAATAGTTTTGTTAAACTCACAATACAGTTGGTAAGTTTTATTTCTTTGTGCATATCATACATTTTCGTCACATTTAACACTGACATCAATAACCATCACAACCAGGAGCTGAGTCCCTGACATCAATAACCATCACAACCAGGAGCTGAGTCCCTGACATCAATAACCATCACAACCAGGAGCTGACATCAATAACTATCACAACCAGGAGCTGAGTCCCTGACATCAAACCAGTCCTCAGGTTCTGGTCCCAGCTCCCCAGGCCCCTCCATTAGTGAAAGAGCAGCCTAAAGAATTACCTCAATAAAAGTTTTTACCTTCTAGCTCTTGTATACAACTATAGGGATCAGTGTTAAATTTGCCATCATAAAGCCAACAAATCAACGATTGAAACTGGCGGGGGGAGGGGAAAGACCAGGTGTTAAAGTTCCCTTTGTCCCGCGAATTTGTCGGCTTGCAATGGGTCGCGCCTTCTAAACACTGACTTGGAGCACAATGAACTCTCCATGATTTCTGCCACCTTTCAACCGCTAAGATCTGGGGACCCCCCGCCTCAAGAATCAACACGATTTGTCACGCGGTCTCATGGTTTTAAGATACAATCAAAATATAAGTGGACTATTCACGTAATCCCAAACTTGTGTTCATTTAAAGTACTAGGGGGAGTTTTTTAGTACATTATTAGGATAATAAACATATCCTTAAGATTTAGTTATTATTAAAACTATCGAAAAAAAACCACTATTTAAATAAATAAATGGGACGGTGCACAGTACAGATTCTCTCGCTTCTTTATATAAATTATAATATCAATTGTTAAGGAGACATTTTATTTTATTTCTGTGCATTTTAAATTCATTTGTCAATACTTTTTTTTACTATCAGCTTATTATAGCTCAGAAAATTTCTACCACATTGAAGATTAATTTTTTATATAAGTTTTTGGAAACTCGATATTCGTCTCCTTACTCCCCATTTCAAAAAACCCTGTATTAGAAAATTTAAAGATTTAAGTTTTGAAAATTTCCCCATTAATAAACCCCAAATTAGAAAATTCAAATATTTAAGAATTATTTGGGTATTTAGAGTAACCCTACTACTACAAACATGGCAGTTTATTTTCCAGCTCACCTAGAAGTTTAGTTTTATTTTTCTACATCGTCCCCCCCCTCCCCCTACTCCCCAGATTTCAACTTTAAAATCTAAAACTATACCACTCTTTTGTTTATTTATAGTTGTGCATTAAACTTTCTGCTCAGATTTGTTTTATTCGACACTGTGAAGTAGTTACTTCAATTAGTTTGGAAACACTTGAATCCATCTCCCCCATTTTGCCAACCCCAACTTTGAAAGTTGATATTTTCAGACTTTTTTAAAATTATAAGCCTATACCTTTACCTGCATGCTAAATTTCATTTTTCTTCCCCATAAAAACTGATTTGTTTATTTATATCCCCACAACCCCAATTTTTTAAAAACCTACATTGAAATTTCTCATATTTAGACTTATTGACTGTATGGGTTGAACCCTCCCCACTATTTAAGATATTTCATTTTTAATTATTTTGTCAGTGGTTTTAAGTTGTTTCTAAACCTTCCTGTTTTTTTATCCCCACATCTTCCTTCCTGTTAAGGTTATACGTTCATATTATAATTACTCTAATGGAAAGGGATGACGAAGGAAACCATTCCTAGGTGATCTACCCACATTTACACGTGAGAGGAGCGTGGGAAACCGTTTATGAAAAAACATATTCAGTAGGCCCAACCAAGGTTCGAAGCCCATAGCCCCGTCATAAGTAAAACAGCTCAACATGAGAGTGACGTCTTAGATCGTTTGGCCACTGGAGTGGGGGACCAGTTATTATCTTCTGTCACAATGAGAAGTAGTTGTTCATACAGATGTAGAGATTTATAAACATTTCCTCCCTACTTCTCCAACCCCCACCTAGAATTCCAAATAGTTAATAAATATTTAGGTACTTTGAGTACATTTCTGGCAGATTTTTAATACAACTAAATGTAGTTTTTTGTTAATATAAGCCCTTCCGCCCTATTTACCGGAGCCACAATTAAAAATTTAAAATGATCAAAGTTCTATGGTCATTTTGGGTGGTTGGTTTCTTTACCCCTTGGAAATAAGTTGTTTCTATTAGTTTTGAAAATTTTGAAAACCCTCCTATCCATTTTTTCAACTCTTACTTTTAAGGTTTACATTTTAAGAGTTAATGGAGCAGTTGATGTTTTAGTTCTTCCCGCATACCAAATTTCAATTTCCACCTCACCTTAAAAATAACCCAAGACATTTCCCAAATACCGATTTTAATCTTATTGGGCGATTCCTCTATCTACTTGTCTCTCTATATTCATTTATGTAGGTACTTCAATTTCCGCCAAGTTGGAAGTGTTTTTAAGATTTTCTTTGGGGGAGTGGCCCATTTTCCGGTCGTTCATACTGACATTTTCTTAAAAGTATGTTTGGAGTGCCTCTTATACCTGCTTACAAATTTCAATCTGCTATCACAATGAGAAATAGTTTTTTATATAAGTTTTGGAAATTTCGAAACCCTCCTTTTTCACCAAACCACACTTAGAAATTTCAGATATTTTAGAATTATTTTGGTATTTGGAGTTATTCCATTACATTCCTACCGAATGTCAATTTTCTATCTCCCCTAAAGTGAGGTGTATATTTATAAGCCTCACCCCGCCCCCTTATCCCCCCATTTTCTAACACATGGGGAGTGATTAATTCTATTAGTTCTGGAACTTTCGAGGGAGGTGGAGCTCGTCCTACCCGCATTTTCAAATACTTCATGTAAATATTAAATTTTATATACCAACCCTCCCACCCCCCTTTTTCCCCCCCACAGTCTCATTTAACAATTGGAAATCATCAAACTTTTTGGTTATTTGTAGTAGTCCCTTAACTTTCCCGCCGAGTTTAAGTTTCTTGCCACTCTTGTAAGTTGCTGTTTTAGTGAGTTTTGAAAGTTTTGAACCTCTCTCCCTCATTTCACCAACTACAAACTAGAAATTTGAGATTTCAAGATTTATTTTATTATTTGGGGTCGTATCACCACCTGCCTACCAAATTATCTACTTTCCCTAATAGATTTTTCAATAAATATAGACTCCCCAAAGCTCCCAAATTCCTCGTACTCCATTTTTAAATTTTCCATTTTTATAATGTTCTGGTTATGAGGCAATCCCTCCACCATTTTTGCATGGTTCATATTTCTCGCCCATCCAACCCACAAACACATATAAACAGTGGGGTCTGGGTAGTATGATGTAGGACTGGGCCATACTCACCTCCTCTCGCATACCACCCATCTGAGTACTAATAGTGATGACTCATAAAGAAAATATGTGGACAACAAAACACTCCTTGTAAGACAACTTCCTGGAGCAAAAATTTAATAACGATATATTTAAAAACCTCTAACTATCTTCATTTCTTTCGGTTATTCCGTTGAGTTGAAGATAGTTCTGGTCATCTTTAACTAGAACTATTAAGACTCAAAGTTTAAATATAAATATTAAGAAACACAAACTTGATTTCTCAATGTCTTCGATTTCTTTTAGCACTTCATCTTACTATCCTTTCGGGTTTCATGCTATGTACTAATAACGATAATAGTTTTAAAGATTAGGAAGATTAAATTTATAAGAAGTGTACCCAAATTTGCGTAGAGGGAGAGTGTAAACCCATTTTAGAAAACCAACCTCAATCCCCCAGGTATCGGAGGTCTATTCTACTGCGATAATAGCGCGTTAGACCACGTGGCCACCGAAGTGGGTGCCTTCAATTATTACTGCTATCTAAAGAATTTATTATCAAATTTTTCTTGACTTCCAATCGTAGCTCCCAAATAATACCCGGCAGATCTTACTCTCTATTTCGACTACTCCGTCTTCTACAGCACAATTAATTTATATAAAAGCTTAAAAATACTAAATATATGAAGAATGAATTTACTAAATTTATATAAAAAATATACAACCACCCAGACTTTGAGTGACTCTAATATTCTCGATTGAAAATTAAATGTACAGGAATAATAGTTTCCGTAAGTCCTGGTTGTACGCCCGCCTGGCGTGTCATTTTACAAATAATAACATTAGAAATTATATGGTATTTTAAACTAATTAAAGGTTCATATAAAATATAAATTTAAACAAACAGGGTTCTTACTGCCCTTTTATAGCAGTAGCAGAAAACAAATAAAAGAAAGGCATTTCCCTTTTGACGGTTAAAATGTACAAAACTACTTTACCATGAGGGTTGCTGGGCGTTCAGGCGCAACTCTAGTTGACAGATGGAGGATAGCATTATACTTCTAGAGACATTGCTGCCAATTGTTTGATAGTAAAAACTAAATGTAGTATATAGCTCGTCCCTCCGGTATAGTAGCCGGGTGCGAACTATTTCTTAACCGTAGAGAACTATTCCAACACGGCTCAATACGCTCTATTTCTAGCGCCGAGACGAATCAGTATGGTTATGTTTAGTTAGTATTTGTATTCTACGTCTACACATTATAAGCTACGTCATAGTGTAACAATTCAAGGTAAGCTTGATATAATCAACTCGTCATGGGAGGGGTGGTAAGCAACAGAGAGCAGAAGATGTTAAATTATTGAAAGAAAAAACATAAATAAAACAAAATCATTTGTTGGGAAAGTTTATACTGCTAAAAAAAGTTACAAGAAATAAAAACCATATAGTCTTGAAGATCGTATGGTTCGGCGAACGGATACATGAGGGTAGATCTGGAAGCTTTCGTCAGTTACCAGCTCTCGTATGGTGAATGGACTATACCTCTAAGTGTAAGTACATTTTATAATCACAGGAGTATTGCGACATCAGCCAAGTTACAGACCGAGTGGGTTGTAATAACTGGGTAGCCCACATGTCAACAAATTGTTTTAGGCATTGTCTGGGCCATAATGCGTTCTTCCACCACGTAGACACGGAAATGGACATTAGTAGATTAATATTAAAATGAGCAAACAAGGAATTCTCTGAGCACATTGCAAAGGGTTTTTTGGACTACCTTCCAAGTTATGTTTAGTCTGAAGAGAAGATGAACCTCCCAGATAAATATCTTATTACGGTTAGATCATTGTTATTACTATCCCACAGATAGGTCTAATGACCCCGCCAGCGGACAGGACTACAGGAAACATAACAAGTAATTAACATTTCCAGATGGAGGTTGAGAGTTAACTCATGATATGCGGGTTTGTTCGTATGACGAGTGTTGGACTGTAGTAGAGTGGTGCTCAGTATTTTGAGTCTGGAAATAAGACAAGAAAAGACACCTGCAACAGTCGAATGTTACGTTGGCTTGTGGTCAGAATTGTTCCTCCAGTCGTCATCAAGTAACTCCCCAAAGACGGTCGTACAGAGATAGGACACCTGAATTACACTTCTTCGACGTAATTTAGAATAATTGTTGCAGAGTCTAGACGGATTGATACTCTTGACTGAATACTACCACGAGTACATTAACATGTGTACAAATCATTTAAGGTACCTACACCTAAATATATCATTTGATTCAAACTATATTTCACTGTCAGTATATTATGTTGGTGTAGTGACCCATTAAAATAAAACTAGCATTTTTTTAATAAATCAAAAAGAGGGTTATATTATTGATGAGTATTTTTCAAGTATGGCGCGTAGTGAAATATAGATCTACTGAAGTTTGTTCGTACGTACGGTGTTTTGGGCGGTATTTAAGCAGGGGTTAGTTTAGTCTAGCAAACAAATATTGTTCACCAGTGATGTCATTTGAGAAAGAAGATTATCTTGTACCGTGAGTCGATTGGATAGGTGAGCTGTTTGCATACGTGTTACGCATGTGTTATAATAAGTTCGTAGATAAATAACTCCACTTTAAATACCATTAGCACTTTTGTTTGTATATAACCAACCTATCGAAAGATGGCAAATAAGTAATGATTGTTAAATAATTAATAGTGTAATAAAATAACTCTAAATGACATGTCAATTCAAATGATCGTTTAAACAAATTTATTAGCACTATAAACAAAACAACACTTGGTATGATTTATTGTGAAAGGTGCTACCTTTAGTGAAAATATTGAATATGTCTTGAAGACATTTCAAACTATGCTAATCCACAACATTATATATGTCGATGTTGGCTGTAGACTAATTTTGGTGGCAGACTAATGTTGGCCGTAGACTAGTGTTTGCTGTAGACTAGTATTGACGGTAGACTAGTGTTGGTGGTAGATTAATTTTGGTGGTAGACTAATGTTGGCCGTAGACTAGTGTTTGCTGTAGACTAGTGTTGGCGGTAGACTAGTGTTGGCGGTAGACTAGTGTTGGTGGTAGACTAATGAAACCAGTAAATGATGTGGTATTCAAGATTTGTTTACATTATTTACAAATATGTAAGTCTAGGTAAAGGTAAAATTTCATTTTGTTTACTAACATAATACAATATAAATAAGTAAAGTCCTGTAATTCCGAAGAAAGTCAAGAGAAAGGCTTGCAATAAACTTAAAGTATTGTTGTTTTCTACTGCAATCATGCAGGAGTGTATAGAGTAGCCCCCAAACCCAAGTTGAAATGGTAACACAGCATTTATAGAGAGACTACCATGACTTACAGCTATGTACTCGAGAGCTCAGTGAGGCATTAATATTGTTGGACTGTTACATTTCATATTAATGGTTATGTATGTACACTACAATTTTACATAATTATATGAACAAGTTCACCTTATTAACATAATGCACTTTATAGTACGCATAATGCACAACAAATATGATATACATATGCAATATATTTATTATTTCAATATATATCTATTATGAATATCTTTGCTCAGAATTGAATATATGTTTTATGATATAAGATTACATATACTTTTACATTTTAACATTATAATTTTAGGATCCCCCCCTCCCACACAATAAGTTCCCATGCTCCTCCATTTATTTGTATGTCTACTTATTTAGATATTTATAGGAGCCTAAGTAAATGGCCGATTTTATTTTAGTGTTGTTAACTAAAATTATTATGTCCCTTAGTTATTAGGCCCTACTAGAAGGTGCAAGGTATAGTAGGCTATGTCAATACAGTCAAGAATAGTATATACTATATGAATTGAAATGAAATATGAAATTTAACTATGAATAATATTTGAATTCTTGATATTTTATTTTATTTGTCACGCAAACTCTAAAAACGTTCAAACTTCTTAGCAAATGTTTATACACTGCATGTTTTTAGGTATCATGAAAATTAAAATAATAACTAAAACATCTCTAATTTACTTAAGATTTAAACGCTATAACAGAAAATGTTCTTTAAAACTTAAAAAACGGGTGTAGTTAATGTTCACTAATTTTTAAATCACAAAATTCAAATGCCGGTTATTATAGGCCTAGTGTTAGAAATGTTGACATTCACAGTGACGCCCTGACATGAATAACTGCAGAGCATTTCAGTTTCCTTTTGTTGAACTTGTGTTGGGATGGCCTACTATTTGGTTTTTACCTACTTTTCTTTAGTTCAATATCACCATTATGATCTCGCATTCAAATAGTTAACTCTCGTTTCAAAAAAATTTCAAATCACCATCCGAAGTGTTTAATTTATAGAAAATCACACAATAAGATCTAGATAGTTAGACATTGGTTAATTTAAAAAAATTGATAGTTAGAACCCACAATTATTCCACATTAAATTTATATTTAAATCATCGGTAAAAAAAACCCATTTAATTCCAATTTTAGAAGGAAATATTTGGACAGTTCAAAGTTTATTCGTTGATAATTTTTTCCAAGTTTGTACTCATTTCCAACCTAACTTAACGAAAATAAAAGCAAGAACCGGTAAATTGTGCACCAGTGGCGAGCGGATTTCCTGTAATAGGGGATGTGTTGGCTGTCATCGCCCCTGTGTGACGGTGTAGCCACGTGACTGATGTCCGCTACTTTCATATCTTGATTTTTCTAAGTTTTTATATTTTATGTTTAGTTTCTTTTGTATTTACAAGATTGTGTGTGTGTAGCATGTGAGGTTATAGATGAATTGTGTACCAGCATAGGCGCTGATTTATATAAATTATGGGGAGCGGACCCATTGGTTTCAATTTTATGCAAAAAAAAAACATTTCCAACTTCATGAGGGAGAAATACACTTTATCGATATTTTAAAGTTACTTTTGCATGTTTTTAAAAATACAAGTTTATATAAGCTAACATAATAATGTCACCTAACACTCTGCATTGACATCCATTTTACCACACAAACATATTTATAACAACTAGAAAACAGTAACACATTTAATATAATTTGAACTCCTCTTGTCTTATGAACATGTCTCTCAGAGTAAAACTTCCGTCACTGTGGAGTCTAGGAAACGATTATACAAGATCCTATAAAGCTGTATTTTAAAAATGTAATTTATAACAAAAGTTCCAATAAAATAAACTCAAAATCTTGACCAAAGTGTATCATCCCTCTCAAGGGTTAGCAGGATATTCTTTAATATGGTTTACACATTAACTTACTTATTTTTGAATTTCATAAAGCTACTACAATTTTGATTTCCTCCACTTTTTTACAAAATAAATTTTTTTTCAGTGAGTAAAGCATAGTAATTATTATTTCCTAAAATATTAAAGTTGAATATAGATTTTTATAAAAGAAGGTAACTTCTTTATTGTGAGTGACTGGGCTACTACAATGTTGAACAAACGGGATTTGCGGTACGAAGGGGTTTCTAGGGAAAATTCTTTGAAGAATTTCTCAGAAATTAAGTGTTCGATTAGATTTATATATTTACAATCACAAGGAATGTAATGTTCACTTCACGTATTGGAGCGGGGCTCAAATCCAGGGTCATAAATATCAGAGGTGGAGCTCCCCCCTTACGTCAGCATTATGAAACACCTCTGGCGAGTGAATTCCCCCTGTTTTTCAGAGGTCAAAACCACTGACTTAAGGTAAGAGGCCACTGGGTCGGTACCGCGCGGACCGCACATCTTAGGGGTGTGCACCCTCTACCCGCACTGACGGCACATTTCAGGGGTGTGCGCCCTCTACCCGCACTGACGGCACATTTCAGGGGTGTGCGCCCTCTACCCGCACTGACGGCACATTATAGGGGTGTGCACCCTCTATCCTCACTGACGGCACGGGGGGAGACTCAGTTCGCTCAGCTGCTCTCAAGGCAGGAGGTGAGCTTTTCGTTTGTGTGCTCAAGGAAGTACTGTTTGCATTCCTGTTGTTGATAGATTTATTTCATGTTTATAATTGTGCTTTTCGAGTGATATCTCACCGTATTATTTAAATATGGAAAGCGAAGAAGAATTTGTAGCTATTATTTGCCTTTTAATTAAAGAGGAGAAAAGAAAATGTAGGAAACGACAATTCTGGGTTCACAACATCCACAGAAAAATAATTCTGTTTGGCGAATACCACCCATTATTTCCTGATCTGGTTGAAGATGACACCAACCATTCCCTCGCCCGGACTTTGTGTCGATTGTCGGGACGGCGGGGAGTTCGTTGCCGGTGGGCGCTCCCCTTTACCAGGGCACTTGTGACGGACATACCCGTGGATATCAATGTGTGTGCCTGAAATAAACATTGTTCACGTTGATCAATAAAAGGGAATAATCGTTTAAGACAATGGTTTGGAGGATGTTAACTTAAGCGACAAAGAAGAGGGCGGTTCAAAAGATGAAGGTACCAGTCCTTGGGGATTACCCGTTTATTACCGATGGTAATGTGGTGGATCAAATTATTTCGTAAATATGAATATGTTCAGCCGAAATCTTAGATCAGGCGTTAGCATGTCTGTCCACTGATCCAAGGGCCACGGGTTCGATTCCTGGCATGGTTGGAAATGCTGATTTGATAAATTAACGGCCGGGGGATGACTGTATTTTGTGCATGCCACAGTCTGCAACACTAGTACACACGTTGAAGCAAAGAGACGGACTTACAATCATTTTTATCTTGTGCACCGGTTAGGCATTGTTATATATTCACTAATATGGTAGAGTTAAGGAATCTAATATACCCACATTTGCGTGGAAATGAGAGTGGTAAACCCGATATTAGCTCCATGTCATGGTGTTTAACCGGGAGATCAGATTTCTAATTCCGCTAAGGTGTTTCCCAGGCATATGCGGTATTCCTTCCTTGTCCTTATCCCTTTGAGTAATCTTCATTGTTTAAAAATAAAAGTGATTATGTTGTTAACAAACCTATATCAAATATAAACATTTGAACTGGAGACCCCTAACTGACTAAAGAGGGTGTCAGCCAGTGGACCAGGATTCGAACCCCTGCAGTTTAGTATATTGCGAGAGTGCTGTCTTAGACCTGTGGCTCGCAATTAATTATTCTAGAGTAATCTATAGTGAGACAACCTCGCGGCACTGATTTGAGATCCACGGTCTAGAAACCATCCCAAAGGTCACTGGTTCACCACTTGGCGTGGCGAAAATATAATTTAAACGTGATAAAATTCCCTGGTTTCAACCACTGACAATCGAACCTAAGACATTTGTTTCCGTAAGAAGACTCACTAACGATCTATCTTGGGCATCAAATGTAAATTATTGTTCAAGTAACACGTTAAATAAAGAATCCTAGAGGATCAATATGCTTATAACCTCTTTCCGGACGAATGGTGCTACCTTTCCCCCGGTCCCTAAAATTCACTTCTCTTTATGGTATATATATATATATATATTTGACCTGTGACTCCACGCGTAATTTTTTATGACTTTTTAATTCTAATGTGGATACAGCTATTCTAAACTACCGTAAACTTCTGTAATATAAAGCTTGTAATGACCTTGGTGCTTGATGAATCATTACAGATTATTGCAAAACCAATTAATAATATGTTCAGAAACCAATAGTTTTTTGTTTACTAGGAAAGGTTTGTAAAATAACATACAGGCACACCATTTGCTGAACACTGCGTACTTGTCCAGTTGCCACGTGGTCTAACACGCTCGTTTCTTACTCAACTTGGATACTATGACGTACGTTTGTTACAACAATAATATTATATTAGTTATAAATTGAAAATGTACCCAAAGCCGCCATCTATCTCTCTCCCTCCACGTAAGTGTTGGTATGTTTCCTCGCCGCGTCGGCTGGCGCTCTATGTCACAGGGGTAGCTGCTTGACGTAGCTGTAGAAGGGTGAGGGTCGACCCACTGTGTCTACACCAGCTGATTGTCAAGTTGACCAGCTCAGTGGTAGATCTTTGGTGAACTAATCCTAGGGTCCCGGGTTTGATTACCGTTTTCAAGTTTACGAATATTATAAACGACAGTTATTTGTTAAATGATGTGATGTTATATATTTCGCACCGCGTCTTACTAACATTTCGGGCTACACGCTCAAGTACTAGTGGGTTAAGAATTGGCAATTAAGTATAGAGGAAGTGAACCCACATTTGCATGGAGGTAGAGTGGAAAATCATTTAGGAAAACCAACCCCCCGCTCACCCGAGTGAGATTCGAAACTTGATCTTTCTGTCCTCAGCAGACTAGCTCATCACGAAACTAGCGCGTTAGCTAACTACGCCACCGAGGCGGGTAGACGTGATGTTAAGGATCTACTGAAACTATTTGTTTTTCGCCGCGTGTAAGTTCCCTGTTGGCCTACACGCGTTCATTATTTACGCTTATGGGTTAGGGATTAGGAATATAGGATGGAAAACAAGTGTACCCCAATGTTCGTTGGAATAGGGGTAGTGGGAAACAATTTAGAATAAACCACTCCCAGTACACTCACCTGGATAAGAACCCCAATCTCTCTGTCATTGGCAGTTCGGTCATTTGCGAGACACCTTTAAACTATCCAGGCACCAAGCAGCTAGAACCTGCGGACGGGTCGAACACACTATATTATGGCTATAGAAACAAATAGTATTATAGCAGTAATAGAAAATATAAATAGTTCCTTTTTTAATTTGTTCAATATTACATTCATATATTAATGTTCTGTGTTATTTTGTTGTTCGGGTGAAACAGTAAGGGAATCAATAAAAGACAGGGTTTTTGCAGTTTTATAGCAAAACCTTTTCTGACCAAAATAAATCAAATATCTCTCGAGTAAAGCCATAGTTTAATTTTCTCACGTGATGATGCCAATAGTTTTAGAATATCTTGAATATCTCTCATGAACATGGCGGCTATAAACGACAAGCTTTTTAACTGAAGATAAAAGATATAATCAAATTCTAGGGCACCCTTGATTTTATTTTGATCAAAAAAAGTTTTGAAATAAAAACTTTCAATGATATGGGTCACTTTCAATGCCCCGTATAGGGCAACACTTTTGTAATGCCGGGGTTCGCGACTCACATTTCATGCGTGTTGATATTGTAATGCTAGGGTTCGTGACTCACATTTCATGCGTGTTGATATTGTAATGCTAGGGTTCGCCACTCACATTTCATGCGTGTTGATATTGTAATGCTGGGGTTCGCGACTCACATTTCATGCGTGTTGATATTGTAATGCTGGGGTTCGCGACTCACATTTCATGCGTGTTGATATTGTAATGCTGGGGTTCGCGACTCACATTTCATGCGTGTTGATATTGTAATGCTGGGGTTCGCGACTCACATTTCATGCGTGTTGATATTGTAATGCTGGGGTTCGCGACTCACATTTCATGCGTGTTGATATTGTAATGCTGGGGTTCGCGACTCACATTTCATGCGTGTTGATATTGTAATGCTGGGGTTCGCGACTCACATTTCATGCGTGTTGATATTGTAATGCTGGGGTTCGCGACTCACATTTCATGCGTGTTGATATTGTAATGCTGGGGTTCGCGACTCACATTTCATGCGTGTTGATATTGTAATGCTGGGGTTCGCGACTCACATTTCATGCGTGTTGATATTGTAATGCTGGGGTTCGCGACTCACATTTCATGCGTGTTGATATTGTAATGCTGGGGTTCGCGACTCACATTTCATGCGTGTTGATATTGTAATGCTGGGGTTCGCGACTCACATTTCATGCGTGTTGATATTGTAATGCTGGGGTTCGCGACTCACATTTCATGCGTGTTGATATTGTAATGCTGGGGGTCGCCACTCACATTTCATGCGTGTTGATATTGTAATGCTAGGGTTCGCCACTCACATTTCATGCGTGTTGATATTGTAATGCTAGGGTTCGCCACTCACATTTAATGCGTGTTGATATTGTAATGCTGGGGTTCGCCACTCACATTTCATGCGTGTTGATATTGTAATGCTAGGGTTCGCGACTCACATTTCATGCGTGTTGATATTGTAATGCTAGGGTTCATGACTCACATTTCATGTGTGTTGATATTGTGCTGGATAGATTGATGTAATTGTTGCTATGCTATAATTGAACTGAATAGATTGATGTAATTGATTCTATGCTATAATGGTACTGAATAGATTGATGTAATTGTTGCTATGCTATAATTGTACTGAATAGATTGATGTAATTGTTGCTATGCTATAATGGTACTGAATAGATTGATGTAATTGTTGCTATGCTATAATTGAACTGAATAGATTGATGTAATTGTTGCTATGCTATAATGGTACTGAATAGATTGTGTAATTGTTGCTATGCTATAATTGTACTGAATAGATTGTGTAATTGTTGCTATGCTATAATTGAACTGAATAGATTGATGTAATTGTTGCTATGCTATAATTGTACTGAATAGATTGATGTAATTGTTGTTAGGCTATAATTGAACTCTCTTATGTTTTTAATGAATTATTTATCCAGTCATTGCTGTAATGAACAGAATGAATATACTGGCCGATACTACACGGGCTTCTAGTTCACTTCTGAGGGCAATGAAACGATTAAATTGTGATTGGGTCAAGAGAGATCCAATCTAATGGCCAGCGCTGAATAATTACCGCCCAGAATCCAATTTGGTGATTAATTTAAAAAAATGTTTTTTTCTTAATGAACGCAGGTCCTAACTGCCCTGTGACTACTCCATTTTCCAACAGGGATGTTTTATAAGACTTGGTTAATAGAATGTTCCAGTAACGGTATGCATGCGTCTCTCCTCTCTCCCTCTTTGTCCTTCGAGAAGATTTTGCCTGGGTGGCCGATAGAGAGAGACGGAAAGATGATGCACCAAGTAGATATTTATTCCAAAATATAATGTGAATAAAATATATATTGAATATGATTACGTTGGATTAGATTTTATTATCTCTATTGATTAATCAAAAAGGACGTGTAAAATATAATCGTTACAAAGTGCCCGTGTTCCTTACACTTGCTATTAGGTTGCATCCGAACCACTGGTGAGCGGTATTTCAATCCAACATCTTGAATATCGAAAGTTCCCATCCCTATTAAAAGCGTCACTCTCTTGACCGACTTGTCGCACTCCAGTGAGGGTGTTGTTCGAGAGGGGGAGGGTGTATTGGGGTGGCAGAAGGGTGTGTCACTGACATTGTCGTTTGTCAAAGTCTGTCGGTCGGCAAGAGTCAAGTGACCCCCCCCCCCAACCCCCTCAGCCTCGGGGCTCCTTTTCACGCTCTTTTCTCCTTTCATTCCCAGCCGCATCTGCTCTGTCCTTGTCCCCACCAGGAGTGTCCCAAACAAGCGGACACACGGAGTATTCTCGTGCTTAGTTCAGTAGAGTCCTTGTCCCCACCAGGAGTGTCCCAAACAAGCGGACACACGGAGTATTCTCGTGCTTAGTTCAGTACAGTCCTTGTCCCCACCAGGAGTGTCCCAAACAAGCGGACACACGGAGTATTCTCGTGCTTAGTTCAGTACAGTCCTTGTCCCCACCAGGAGTGTCCCAAACAAGCGGACACACGGAGTATTCTCGTGCTTAGTTCAGTACAGTCCTTGTCCCCACCAGGAGTGTCCCAAACAAGCGGACACACGGAGTATTCTCGTGCTTAGTTCAGTACAGTCCTTGTCCCCACCAGGAGTGTCCCAAACAAGCGGACACACGGAGTATTCTCGTGCTTAGTTCAGTACAGTCCTTGTCCCCACCAGGAGTGTCCCAAACAAGCGGACACACGGAGTATTCTCGTGCTTAGTTCAGTACAGTCCTTGTCCCCACCAGGAGTGTCCCAAACAAGCGGACACACGGAGTATTCTCGTGCTTAGTTCAGTACAGTCCTTGTCCCCACCAGGAGTGTCCCAAACAAGCGGACACACGGAGTATTCTCGTGCTTAGTTCAGTACAGTCCTTGTCCCCACCAGGAGTGTCCCAAACAAGCGGACACACGGAGTATTCTCGTGCTTAGTTCAGTACAGTCCTTCTCCCCACCAGGAGTGTCCCAAACAAGCGGACACACGGAGTATTCTCGTGCTTAGTTCAGTACAGTCCTTGTCCCCACCAGGAGTGTCCCAAACAAGCGGACACACGGAGTATTCTCGTGCTTAGTTCAGTACAGTCCTTGTCCCCACCAGGAGTGTCCCAAACAAGCGGACACACGGAGTATTCTCGTGCTTAGTTCAGTACAGTCCTTGTCCCCACCAGGAGTGTCCCAAACAAGCGGACACACGGAGTATTCTCGTGCTTAGTTCAGTACAGTCCTTGTCCCCACCAGGAGTGTCCCAAACAAGCGGACACACGGAGTATTCTCGTGCTTAGTTCAGTACAAGTCAACTATAGCCGAGTGTGGCTCCTACTATCATGGCAACTATTAGCAAAACAAGTACTATCGGAAGGACCTGTACGTAGTTTGGTTGTGGCGGCTTGCTGGCGTGGTGGCGCAGGCGCTAGGTCTCTCTGAAACAAGCCACATAAGAGGATACTTGTAACCTTTCACTAGCAAACTGCGCCCCATCTTTCAAACAAAAGTCAAATGAAAGAGCTTGGTTTTTTGAAAACATCAATGTATGAATAATTATTTAGAAAAAATGGCTGATCCAGGGGTGGAGCATGGTCTTTCTTTTTGGTGGGGCCAGTTAATAGATTAACGCTAATTATATTTTATTACTGCGTGTTAACATATTAAATAAAATTGTGTTAAATTTTCTTAGTTAAAAAAACAGAATCACTAAACAAATCTACAAACAGAAATAATAAAATAATACAGTTTTTGAGTTAAACTCCCCAAGTGATGATACTACTTGTGCCAGTAGAGTACCACTGTATTTTGAGTTAAACTTCCCAAGTGATGATACTACTTGTGCCAGTAGAGTACCACTGTATTTTAAGTTAAACTCCTCAAGTGATGATACTACTTGTGCCAGTAGAGTACCACTGTATTTTGAGTTAAACTCCCCAAGTGATGATACTACTTGTGCCAGTACAGTACCACTGTATTTTGAACATTCTATTAATCTGCCACATATATGCCTATTTTTGGACACTTGTTCATTGTGTTTTCGGACCGAAATTTTGACCACGGAATATATATGTGACGCAATACCTATTGTTCCAAATGTTTTAAACTTAAATGTTTAATATTCTTACACCCTACCGCTGTCCACAACCCCTCACCACCAAAATAATTATCATTATATTTGTATTTATTTAATTTATTTGGGCTGCTTACGTGCACTTTCAAAACAGGAAAATTTCTATGAGCGAGAATGAAAGGTCCTACTAATTTTGCCGGGAAAGGTACTTTCGCATAAATTCCATCGTTATTTTACCTGCCACAATCGACACGGGACTGACGGCTTTATTTCTCTCCGAAGGAAGTTGTGCTACGGATTTTTATCGGCGAAGAAAACCCTTTGACCTCAGCTGGGTTTTCATCTGGTCCTGAAGCAAGTACTTTACCCCAAGACTCTCACCGAGGATGACAGTTATATCTTCAGTACAAGTTTTTATAATGAATTAATTACTCAAACATCGCTCATGTGTGCGAGGCATCGAGCTTGTTTCGAAAGTGAATGTTCTAATCCTTACTTTCTCGCGACCTTAGTTTAAAGAGAGTTTTGTGATCGTCAAACAGAATGGAACTCAAGATTTTGATGAATGGTGACGTCATGACTCCTTAAACCCAAAAACGTGATCTTCGCGTTACCGTCTGTCTGTGTGTTTACCTTTGTGTCTGGGTATTTGTGTGCCTGTCTGTTTGTCTGTACGTCTCTATGTCTGTATGTGTGTCTGCACTTTTGTCTCCATGTATGTCTGAGTGTTTCGCTAGCTGTCCATCTGTGAATCTAAAGCTCAGTCTAGAAACAATTTTACTGATCGAGTTAAAATTTGGTTTCCAAGGTTTTAATAAGGCTCCCCAGAGGTTTTCTCGTCTGGGAATTATCGTTCTAGTTTTAGAATGAATTATAGTCTACACAAGGGTGAAAAGAGAAATGTTTTTTTCGAATTCTGCTCAACTGATTTTGATGAAAACATGTAATTAAGTATTAATAAACATTACAAACAAATGGCGAATCCGTTTTTTCCAGCAGAAGATTCAGATGGTACTTTACATATGTGGATATTGCCCATTTTGATAGTGATCCCGGAACTCTTCGTTCAAAATAACTTCTCTTTGCAGAGTTGTAGGGATTAAAAATATTATTATCCTTTTATTATTAATACATTTTGTAAGCCAATGGTCTACAAGCTATAAAAAGTTGTATTTTGACTGGAGGTCTGGGAAATTGGCAGTCGAAAATTTAAGATCCTTTACGCTCCAGAAAATATGAAAAGTTTTAAAATTAGAGACTCTAAAATGGTTAGATGGGGGAATGGGGTCAAGCTCTAAAATTTATTAAATCAATAGAAATAATAAACTAGTTCTTGATGAAATTTTAATGTTAACTTTTGGGGGTTCACAAATTTTTCTTAACACCGTATCTTACCACCCATTTGTGTTATACGCTTATGTACTAATTACCTCGATGGTTTTAGGGATTAAGAAGGCTATATTTATAATTGTATCCACATTTGCGTGGAGGGAGTGTGAAAAATAATTTTGTAAAAAACTATGACATCCAACTGAGATTCAAACCTCGATCTTCCCGTCATCGGCAGTCAGTCTACTGTGAGTAGCGGCTTAGACCGTGTAGCCACCATAGTGGGTATGGCTCAGAATTGTGGGCCTTAGTGATAATACCTGTGTGCCACTCCGATGGGGGCCTTGGAAATCTGGGGAGCAAGGCTGCTGCCAGGAGGGGGGTAGATCGTGGGGTATAAGGGGGGAATTGGTGCCACGGTACCGGATCTGGAACGCCCAGGGATCCCAATCAAGATCCAGATTAACAATTTTTTTTAAATTGGTGAAATAAAATATAAAATAAAACATAAGTATCTACTAAGCAATAGAATGCCTATACATGCTAAGAAATATTGCGTGTGCAGCCCGCCAGATGGAATCACCATCGGAGGAGGCTCACTTGGAATTTAAATGGAACTTATTTGCATTTGTCACAATATCATTGTTTCGGTCCAATCTTGTATTTCGTTTCCAAGTGTTTGGAAATTTCAGGGAGTCTACTATTTGTCTGGTACGCGAAGAGAGTTGGGTAGTTAATCAAGTTCAATTTATGTTTAAATATGTTACTGTATCATGTTCACCGGTGTCCAGTTATGTATTAGTTTGAGTACCTTGTTTTGTGACAAAAAGTTTTTTTAATGTACAAATTTAAGTTGAGCAGTGGTGGCTTAGCAGGTAGGAGAGGGGGGCCTCTCCCCCCTGGAAATAATTTGTGTTCCCCTCGTCCTTACTTCAATAAACTCGCCCCCCCCCCTCCTCTAGTTTTGCTTCTCTCCTCTCAGATAATTTCAATTATTAAGATGAAAAATTGCCTTCTATAAAGTCTAAATATCTTACAGAGGCATAGATTTGTTTAAAATATTGATTGTTATGGACCACTCCAGTTAGTGAGGCATCTAAATTTTTTTAAATCCAGAAGAAGACCACTCAAAATAACTTCCAGCGGCATTCAAAATTGTTAGAGGAATACTTTTAAAAATAGTTTATCAAATCATTCAGTTTTCAAAATTTGCTATAAGAGGCCCACTCTAAATAGCCTCTGGAGGCCTATAATTTTCAAAACAATTCCATCTGAAAGAGGAGCTCTTCAAATAGCTTCTAGAGACATACATTTTTCAAAAATCTACTTCTTGGAGAAGACCACTGAAAAGACCCCTTTGGTTTGGGGGTCAAAGCCCTAAACAAACAAAGTTTGTTCTAACTAATTTACCCCTCCCAAGACAAATAAAGTCCCACCACCAGTGAAGTCTATTAGTACAAGTTTGCCCCAAGTACCGGGCCTCCTTTGAGCACCTGGCGGCCCTTTTGGGTGTCATTTATGATGGTACGGATAAAATATATTAAAGGTCATGTAAATAAATCATAATAATAATTTCTCTATTTCAGGCACTCAACTTATGATGAGCATGTTCCATAATATTACACTAGCTTTACAGTATTTACTGAATTATAACGGAATACTCGACCAATATGGTGACATGTCTTGGCCTAATGAAGGCTTAGAGAGGTGGGGGGGGGGGAGGGGGTAGCGTGGGGACTCGTGACGCAATCCTTCCAGAACCTTCCATACAGCCATACTGTCACCCCTTTCTTTGAACGTGATGCGTTGTATTGGATCATCTGAACTCTAGAAGTAGGTGGGACATTTTATATATCAGATTCACTTTCATTTAATTCTGGTAACTTAGTTTTTTTAAGCAAAACATCAAACCTAGCAAAAACATAGTTCCAGACACGTATGATGCAAGGGAAATGTTCTATTTGTCCACGACGCCACAAATTAACGACTATCTTTGGTAAGTTACCCAAATAAATAGTTTAAATTGGTAGTCACTGCACCAAGATCGGCTCTTTTACCTGGAGGCATTGTTGAGACGAATACCATATTAGTTCATGTGTATCACAAACTGATGAGAGACAAACCAGGGTGGCTCAGTGGTAGAACATTGGCATGCCTGGGTTCAACTACCGGGTCCAGGTTGTCATTTCTCACTTAATTTAAACAAAATAAACATTTAAAATATACCATCTAAGAAATAAAAGTCAATTGAGAGAAGCACTCCATAGTGAGTGCCTTGTCGTTAGGCTTAGTACCAAATGGTTCACAGTGACGTAGTCAACACATCCTGATTGTTCTAATCAAGAACAATGATTTGTACCCACAACAAACTATGTCTACTGCTTACACCATCTTTCCCGACACTGCTTCGCTCTCTGATGTGATAGTGTGATAGTATATAGCTTATCCTGTTCCCGTACAAATACAGAGTGCTACATAAAATTTACCCTCTTGATCCGATGAGTACTTTTCGAGTTTACTGGCAACAAACAAACAGACACACATACAAAAATTATAAAATAGTATTATTGGCGCTTCTTTTTTGTTAATATACTTACTAAACATTAAAAATAGAAACTCCACCAAAATTCTAATGTACTGACAGACGATATTACAGATTTACGACTTTTCTTACGAGACTCAAGGACCCCAAAAATGAACAAACTCTAAAACCAAAGATTATCGAAAAGAATGTGTATTAGTCTGTGCGGTGCACCGTACCATTTCCTTGATGCCAAAACGTGACGTGTTATATTAGGTTAACACATATTAATTCCACGATATGTTGGTATAAACCCATATTGCTTGGGAACATTACCATGGACTAATCAAACTAATTTTACCGTATTATTTAACAAACATTTTGGCCGTCAATTTCATTGCGCGATCGAAGCATGGATCTAAAATATATATATCACCGCGTTTTACTACCTGCTCGGGTTATACACTTATGTACTAATTACGCTAATAGTTTTAGAGATGAGGAAGGTTACATATATAAGAAGTGTGCCCACAATTTCGTGGAGGGAGAGGGGTAAAATCACCCTAGGTAAAACCGACCGAGATTCGAACCTCAAACGCCCCATAATCGGCAGTCTAGTCAAACACGAGGGTAGTGCGTTAGACTATGTGGTCACCAAAGCTGGTTCAAATTGTTACTGTTAACCTAATGGGGAAAATGTAAAAATTATATTAAATATTTGTTTGATAAAATTACGTGCTATAATATTATTTATAAGTTGATATTAGTGCGCCAATCTCTACCCCAATATTGTGAGCATGTGGGTAGCCAGCGTGGTCCGAGCCTAATATGCGAGACAATGAAACTGAGATAAGATATCACTTATTTTGTATTCAAGGTCAGTTTACAAGATATAATAACAAGGATATTGTTGTTTCTATTTTCAATTCTTAAATTAAAGTATTTAAAGACGATATTTAAAAATGGATTAGCAGCGTTTCAAACCAACTTATTAAAAAAAAAACTATTGTTTCTCTGTGTTTGTATCACCTCGAATACAAATGTGGTTTAGGTTTGGCCTGTGGTCGTGTAAGGAGATTTAGACTAGCTGTACTCACTCTAGCGGGTATAGGAACACGTGACCGCCGATGATTGGAGGGTATGTTCGCCATTAGAGGACACGCTTTCACCAAACTGCCTCCAACCATCACCTGGTTCGGATATTCAACTCGACTTGTAATAACTATCCTAAACAGTGCTCCTTATTTCAGCCGCGAGGCGCAATTCACCGTACTAGAGGTTGAACTTTAGTTTGAAATGGCAGCGTACTTAGATACAAACTATATCAGCTACAGGGGAGCGTCATTCTTCTTTTGGAATAAAATAAAATAAAATAATGTGTCATTAGTAACAAATATAATAAACACTATCTTAATTTTCTACTCAGAATAGGGTGACCTGGCGGTCTAGGGGTAAGGTGTCAAACTTCTATGCTGGCGGCCGGGGTTCAATCCTCGGTCCCGGCACAGATTTATCTGATTACCAAACCCTTCCTTCACCTCTGACAAGACATCTTGTGAATGTGAGGAATGCCAGGTCTCCACCGTGGTTCGGATTCCACGTTAAACTGTAAGTCCTTCATTTCATCTCACAATCATCCTACCATTACACATTAGCGTAAGTGCGTATAACCCGAACGGGTAGTAAGACAGGGTGCTAATAATAATAATAATCTAATCAGAATAACACTTCATTTCTTTGCTGCAGATACACGATACTGGAAGTTGAGTTAAAGTAAATTAGAGATAAGTGGTAGGAAAACAGATTTTAAGTGAGAAGAAATGTTATTGATGTTAATTAGGTATGGAAGATTGCTTTCAATAACACCTGAAATAACTCGAACAATTATAATACTTAAGACAACGAAAATATAATATAGCTCTGAAATAAAAGTGGAGGTTCCGGAAACATAAATTGACTGTGTATTCTAATGACAATAAAGATAATTGTGTGTGCTACATGTTATATAGATATAGATATAGATATAGACAGGTTGTATAGCTAAAATATACATAGAATGGACATATTAATAACAATGGTGATCGTACTTCTCTCAGACTGCCTTCCTTTCCTTCACTCGCATTACATTATTTACAGTAATTATTACTCAATGTTTTCATACATTTCTAAATCAGTAATCAGTTATTTGTTTAAATCAAACCAATAACACATTAATTTGTTTCTAATTTAAACTGTAACATGAAAAGATTGTAATTTGTAAACCATCTCACTACCGTGTTCTTAATATACAATATAGAAAAGAAAGACAGCAAAAAAATGCTACACTGGAATAACTAACATTATTTTAAAATTGTCTACAGTCATCCGGGCTCACTGGACCAGACTTTCAGTTGAGATCCTCCCCCCTCCCTCCGGATCACCTGATAATCTACTTACAACGTATCATGTAGATACCCTGTTCTACCGACTGTGAGATATACCATTCATAAAAGATACTTACTACTAATCAGCTTTAGTCCAAGAAAATTATTTTCACCGCCATCTTGAAGAATGCTCGAGCCTAAGATTATTTACACGTCACATAAATAATTTCTATGGCTGCACAATAACTCAGAAGGTGTTGTTTTTTCATTATCTTAAGTCAATCAAATTGAAATTTTTTTTTCACAAGCTAAATGTCACCATTTACTGTCCTTTTGAATCATTTCAATTTTTTTGGAACTAAAAAATACTTTTTCATTAAATGTTATTGGTATTCAAAACATTTACTGTACTAATATTGCATGCCAATATAGTTTTAGTTTAATCATGATTACCTTTTTTTATAAATGTAGGCTATATATTGTTACTATTTTAGGAAGTTATATATTGAAACCCTATGCTTTCTAGTAACTAAATAAAATCTGTGTATTTTTCTATACATTTTAAGATTGTACTTAAAAAATACTTTTGTAAACTCAAGTAGATGTTGATTTATTCAATTGTTATAATCTTTACAGCGCAAATCTTCACCGCAGCTTGACTGACGTATACTTTGACACGGTACACCCCATTACTTTTGTCATTGAAATAGGATGGTATGGTTTGTTTTAAATTTAGAACATCTTCAATGGTAATATAATTGTTGTAAAGAAACCTTAATATTTTCTCTATCTCATATTTAATTGCAGCTCCTTTATCTGATCATGAGAACTATTATTCTAATACCAAAGATCGGAAGTGCCGCCAATAGGACCAACATGATATGCAAACCACAAGACCTGTGCTCTTTCTGACGTAACAAAGGTTACATACATCATTTCAAATACATTCAGACAACTATAAGGTAGTAAGTTGTTTTTAAGTATGGTAGATCTGTGCACAGGGAATAAGTGGACCCCTCCCTAACCAAGTAATGTCAATGTATGGTAAACAAAAGACTCCAGCCATGGCCGCTGAAATGTCGAGAAGGCCAGAGGGACGCGACTTTGCCGCCCCCTGCGTCAACCCGTGCTAATGTGACTACATTGTCACCATTGTTGTGCAGGCTCGGGGAAGTGAATAGCAGCTACCTCGGGACCAGTGACGTGTGAAATGTGTGCAACACACACGCGGTGACAATGGACCGGGGCGTCATGTTGAGATGAGAATCTGTTTCACTTGGTTACATATATCACTTGGCTCCTCGTTTGTCTTTCGTGTCCAGTAGCAAGAAGCTGTGTCGTTGTTTGAACTTGCCGCAACGCTGATACAGGTACGATACGTGAGATCTCACACACGTGTTAGCGCGAATATTGCTCTTAAAATGTCCGTGTACGAGGAGGAGGGGGCAAAACAGTTGATTGAAAAACAGATATTCACGAGCTAAATAAAAGAAAACTACATACAACACTTTTTGAAGATAACGCATTTCAGATGATCTCCCCCGGACGACACACAAACCTCAGTACATTGTCTATNATCTTATATATTGCATGGTTCTCCCTATCTTATATATTGCATGGTTCTCCCTATCTTATATATTGCATGGTTCTCCCTATCTTATATATTGCATGGTTCTCCCTATCTTATATATTGCATGGTTCTCCCTATCTTATATATTGCATGGTTCTCCCTATCTTATATATTGCATGGTTCTCCCTATCTTATATATTGCATGGTTCTCCCTATCTTATATATTGCATAGTTCTCCCTATCTTATATATTGCATGGTTCTCCCTATCTTATATATTGCATGGTTCTCCCTATCTTATATATTGCATGGTTCTCCCTATCTTATATCTAATTTGATAAGCCCATTTCCGGTAATTAAAATAACGAGAAAAAGCTGAACCGATTTTGAAAACAAAACACTAGACATCTCCAAAGTAGGGTTTTTAGTTCGAATCGAAGCAAATATTATTCGCGAATTTCTAATAATCATCTAATCAAATCATAACCTCAAGGTCGTAGCCAGCCAATCATGGCGGGCACCTCCCTTGATTGCCAGAGGCTAGGAAAAATTATAAATAATAAATAGTTCTTGAAGCTATTTGAAGTGTTTTATGGCAACATAGCCCCCTAATGTGTACTTGCATCTTAATTTTGATATTGTTTGAACCATAAATAAAGCAATATATATGATTCCTAAAATTTCGGGGGGGAGGTGGGGGGGAGGGGGGGCCTTAAACCCCCAACCTCCACCCCTGGCTATGGACTTGCATATCCTAGTTAAGATGGCTAGAGTTGTTATGTTAAAATTAAAATAAACCATTAGATTAGTATTGGACCCTCGTCCTTGAGTTCTTCAACATGTCTACATGATAAAGAGCGCCACCTATGGTGGTATTTATAAACTATTTCAATATATATCTTGGGTGCCCAAAGCTATCACACTTGTTAGTGTTATCCAAAGGTGCAATTATAGGCTATACAAAGGTTTTATAAAGGCGATTTGTGGGAAATAGGTCTGCTTATCTCACAGGAATTGTAATTAAAATATATTAACATATTTTATGCACATTGTGGAATTTGCAAAAACCTAAGGGCTTATCGATTTTTCCTAGTTTGTTTTGATTCGAGTTATCGAATCTTATTAAATCCGAATCGATATCGATTTTATCAAAGCTCCCTACCGAACAGTGATCTTAGAGGTTAGAAGGCAAGAAATAGCTTCCAACGAAACCCCAATTTTCCAAGCAAGTTTCCAGTTTTCCTGCTGTGGGTGCAGTGGGTCATCTGTACGATCGTTCTTTGTTTACAATGCCATGGACATTGTCCATTGTGCGTGCAGTGGGTCGTCTGCACGATCGTTCTTTGTTTACAATGCCTTGGACATTATCCATTGTGCGTGCAGTTGGTCATCTGCACGATCGTTCTTTGTTTACAATGCCATGGACATTGTCCATTGTGCGTGCAGTGGGTCATCTGTACGATCGTTCTTTGTTTACAATGCCATGGACATTGTCCATTGTGCGTGCAGTGGGTCATCTGTACGATCGTTCTTTGTTTACAATAGCATATACATTGTCCATTGTGCGTGCAGTGGGTCGTCTGTACGATCGTTCTTTGTTTACAATGCCATGGGCATTGTCCATTGTGCGTGCAGTGGGTCATCTGTACGATCGTTCTTTGTTTACAATGCCTTGGACATTATCCATTGTGCGTGCAGTTGGTCGTCTGCACTATCGTTCTTTGTTTACAATACCATGGACATTATCCATTGTGCGTGCAGTTGGTCATCTGTGCGATCGTTCTTTGTTTACAATGCCATATACATTATCCATTGTGCGTGCAGTTGGTCGTCTGTACGATCGTTCTTTGTTTACAATACCATGGACATTGTCCATTTTACATCGATAAATAAAAGATTTATCTTTCATAATTATAGCAAGTCTAGTATGTCTTGGGAGTTATGGTGCAACAAAATACAGCAAACATTTGTATAGGAGACTTACACAAAATCCATCCTATGATAAAAGGTTAAAAAGACATAACTTTTTACTGCGTTGTTGTTATTTTTATTCTTCTATAACTTTCAATATTTGATTGTGGTTTCAAAATGTCAATATAGTGGCTTGTCCTTTCCTAGACTGTGGAAACACTATTTTGTTATTGAAATGTTGTGATGGTTAATTCGTATTTAAATAAACAAAATTCACTATAATTCGAATATAAAAGGCTTATTGTTTCCTTATTATAAATAAGTTTACTATAGTTTTATAAATTACAGCCCCCTTTTATAAACTATGATATATTTTTATTAGTAATACTTCCCTTGAGACAGTGAGAGTTATATTTAGTCGCATGTATTTACATTTTCTAAGTAATATTTTACACATACAATTAACAGCCAACGTGCCTTTATTAAAGTAATATCATTTTATTAATTAGATCCATTATTAATCAGTGGATAATCTTATATCATTGATACTCTCATTAAATCAGATATATAAAGTTCTTAATAAAAGTGTGTCAATGATAGTCCATCAAAACATTAATATTTCCCTTTCCCCCTGTCTGTCGTAATAATCCCATTTCATCACTAATACCGAGTCTAGGTAGGTGTCGTCTTGTACTTAGTGTAGCGCCGCACTTGAGGCGTACTAATTTGACTATGAAATTGGTAAAATACTGCCAGTGTATAGCATTACAAATAATAGTCTCTAAGTGTCAATGAGATTATTAGAGGTGTTGATTCTAAACTACCCTTCATGTCTCCCTCCCTCATGTTCAATAACTTTGGGGGTAATATCATCACTGGCGGAGGAAACTCTCCCCATGGACCCAGACTAGATTCAAACCACTTCCTCCCTGTCATATACAATTCAGCTTGTTGTGAGCCTAATACCCTATACAATGGAACCACAAATGCAAGTTAGTGTTAATGAGCTCATATTAGGTTCGTCACATTAATTATCGATATCTCTTTCATTTTAAAATATTAAATAGTGTCGTATTCCCTCCGTGTTCTCCGCCATAGAACAATAACAGGGGATCTGGCGGTCTAGGGGTAAGGTGTCTGACTTCTGTGCTGGCGGCCGGAGTTCAAGACCCGGTCCCGGCACAGATTTATCTGATTACCAAACCCTTCCTTCACCTCTGACTAGACATCTTGTGAATGTGGGGGATGCCAGGCCTCCACCGTGGTTCGGATTCCACGTTAAACTGTAGGTCCTTCATTTCATCTCACAATCACACTACTATCACACATTAGCGTAAGTTCGTATAACCAAACGGGTAGTAAGACGCGGTGCTAATAATAACAATAACACTTCCCGTGTACAGATTTACCTTGATCAATTACACTATGACTTACAAACTACATCATGGCAGATCCAAGCAAGGTAAGTTTGCTACCTCTTAGGTTAAGTGCAGTGTACAAACCTTGTGCAGCGTAAAGGCTGTCTCCTAGAACCACGCACGTTCGTTCCTAGAATACAAGATGGCAGGTCTCCCTTGACGAGATGATTGTATGATAACTTTTATAGAGTGTAAACTAAGGTACGTAAACTATATGTTACATTTCATTCGTTAATTCGCCCAGTTCACGAATAGGGACTGGGGAAATGATAGGTAGCGCTTCTGTCGCCGAGTTCATTGAATGGACTATTTCATGAACTGGGCAGCTACAATCTTACCTGATTGATGAATTGGATTAGTTTTCGCCCGGTCCGTGAAATGGACAAGTGAAAAACAGGCTTGATCTTTAAGTTAATGTAACTTTTAATCGTTTTCGAACGGAACGTTATATTGAGCTAGTCTAATATAATATCTTAAAACGAATCTCAGTTAAGTTTGTAGTAGAGAGTACAAAAAGTTCCAGTTGATGCGATATTTGTCCAGTTTGTGAAAAGATCAATAGAAGAGGCGAGCTCACGGAAATGGTAAGTTTCCACGAGTTTAGGTTTTACTATCTCATGGTCTTCCAAGAATTTTGTAATATTTTATACAATTCCTAGTATTTTACATTGTTGATACCGAGAGATTTTTCTCTAAAGGGGAATATTCTGATGGTCAACCAGGGTTTGGTTGATTAGGTTTAAGTTAGTTCAAGATCTTCATTGGCTCCACGCCCTCATATATTGACATCGCGCTTTCCTCTTATCGGGCTAAGGAAAGAGCCTCCACGCAAATATGTACGATTTGTACTCTCAGACATCTCCTGGGCCACTGTACATTAATCTTTGTGAAAAATTAAATTCACATTCATGTAGCCCAGATACACGACAAATAACTTTATTATTATCAAAATTTATATAAATGAAAACAGTTTAAACACGTGTGAAACATTAATAAGCAACATTTAGCTTTATGTGTGCGCAATTTTCCTTCGCTGTTGTGTTTCAAGATTCTGCCACTACCAGCGCGGTATACAGAAACGCACGGGGACACTATAGACAAGCATGGATTATTCGTAACCAGGTAGCTATTGACGCTAGGGCAGCACGCCACTAGTTGACCTTCTCGCCACCAGATAGAAGCAGCTGCCGCCTCGAGAGTTGTGATTTGTTCAAAGAAGGGTTGGTTACTAACACAAAATTAGATCCAGAGACGCTCTATTACATTAGGATTGATGCAGATTAAACGTATCTCAGGGAATAATAATAGCAAAGAGATCAACTTTGATTATTGTTTGCATAACAGTTGTAGTTTCGTTGGAAAATATAGCATACAGGTATACCCAAATTTATTAAAGAATAGTTATTTCTGAAAATGCTACCAGATTTACTGACACGTATTAATACGTCTTGTCATGTGGGACAGATGTGTTACATTTGCCTGGTCTTTTCTTAATCCCAAAAATGCTATCCCCTATGAAAGCACGTGATTATTTTACCCCCCCCCCTCCTCCAAATAAAAAGGTTCCTGTGCCACTGGTGATAACACCAGAAAACATAATGGATGTGTGTTACACACTCGCTATAACACCAGCAAACAATGGACGTGTGTTACACACTTGCTATAGCACCAGCAAACAATGGACGTGTGTTACACACTTGCTATAACACCAGCAAACACAGTGTACGTGTGTTACACACTCGCTATAACACCAGCAAACATAATGGACGTGTGTTACACACTCGCTATAACACCAGCAAACATAATGGACGTGTGTTACACACTCGCTATAACACCAGCAAACAGAGTGGACGTGTGTTACACACTCGCTATAACACCAGCAAACATAATGGACGTGTGTTATACACTCGCTATAACACCAGCAAACAGAGTGGACGTGTGTTACACACTCGCTATAACACCAGCAAACAATGGACGTGTGTTACACACTCGCTATAACACCAGCAAACAATGTACGTGTGTTACACACCTGTTATAACACCAGCAAACAGTGGACGTGTGTTACACACCTGTTATAACACTAGCAAACAGTGGACGTGTGTTACACACTTGCTATAACACCAGCAAACAATGGACGTGTGTTACACACCTGTTATAACACCAGCAAACAGTGGACGTGTGTTACACACTCGCTATAACACCAGCAAACAGAGTGGACGTGTGTTACACACTTGCTATAACACCAGCAAACAGAGTGGACGTGTGTTACACACTCGCTATAACACCAGCAAACATCAAACACTTTACGCAGTCAAAGAGTTGGAGAAGACAATTCATTATTTTATAACTAGCCAAAGTGTGCAATTAATTAACCCCAAATAGTCAATCTGTAATATTTAGTTCATTGTTTGGGAACGTGAAACTACCTGGAGTTCAAACACAGTATATTTATATATTTAGTTCTAGAGCTGAGATATGAACTGACGCTCGTTAATACAGGGATACCAAGAGGTATACTAACCTGGTTGGGATCCGAACCAAGGACGTCAGGATGGATACAATTTAATTTCGTTAGATCTGAAAAGTAATATTTTATATTTGTTGTATCGATTTCAATCCCTCCCATTTGTCAGTTTTCCATTTTTAAATTACATTATGTTCACATCATATGGCTACATGGTCAGGTCCCCCTACTTAACTGCCAGAGTTCAATTTCCTACCAAACCAAGAAGTTTATTTTTATATAGTTGGCTATATTTGTTCACCCATTTAGTGACACCAATTCGCAAATTTAATTTTCTTTACTATCATTATTATCTGCGGTGATACCAGTTTTCAAATATATCAGTTTTCCACCCCCTCAGGAAGTGATTTTTTCTATTAAACTTTGAAGTTTTTAACAATCATATTTTACAAGCATTAATTTTTAATTTTAAAAATTTCAATATATTTCTAGTTATTTGAGGTAGAGTTCCTTTATCCCCTTTTCCAATTAAAATCTTCTATTATACCAGAGAGGCTTTGTTTTACTCTATAGGGGAGAGTCGTATAGTATCGGACAGCGGCTAGTATCGGACAGATCATGTTTCAATAAACTACCGTTAGCTAGATAACTCTTTCAGGTATAATATTACTCCTCTTGCTTGCAGCCAAAGACAACAGTTAGTTGAAGGCGCGCCCTTGAGCCGTACGGTTCCCACGAGTGTTTGTATAGTTTATATGCTTTGTTTCTTTGTTCCAACTACATTTTCAAGACTTCTCATTCTCACACGATAATTACAATTAGTTTGTTTATTGGATATAAGGTAAAGGGTAAACTCCTGAATAAGTTATAATATTGATTTGGTCAACAAAGAAAATATTATTGTAATGAATACCATTATTTTATTGCCATACAGATCGGCTAGTATCGGACAAGTTGTTTTCGTCCAGTACCGGACAAACTGGGGGATGCCACAAATTTTTTATCAACATTAACAACAAATAAAGCTCAAATAAAACATTCAATTAAGGTTAGATAAGATTACTCAGATTAGTTATATATATATATACACTTAATACTAAATTATATATATTATATATATTAATTTATTTTGTCTTCATAGAACTTTTTCTTTCAGGTAACCTATTCTGGAATTTTACACTATGCCTAAATTAAAGAAAAAGGAAAAAGTAGGCTTAAGTGGGAAGTGGCAAGAAGAGAATATGAAAATAGCTGTAGAGAAGGTTTTAAGTAACGCTATGACAGTGAGACAGGCGGCAAATACATACGCTGTTCCTAAAAGCTCCTTAGGAGACAGAGTAGCGAAGTTAAAATTAGGAAATGAAGTAAAAATAGTTCCTGACCGGAAAACAAATTGTGATGTAGTTGGATTAGTAAGCTATGCTTTTACCAAAATTTGCCGAATGGATATATATATATAAAAAAAAAGGGTTTGAATGTGCAGGTATATATCCATATAATCCAAACATATTCACAGATTTGAACTATTTGCCATCGTAAGGACTAGATATTCCCGACTCTGTCTAGAAAGACATAGAGCTATTGAAAAATGATCCAGGAAATATACAATCAATATCCCCTAAGACCCCACTCACATCAAATTATGGACACGAAAATTTACAACCAACATTTGAATCTCCAAGAGCCTCAACTTCTGTATCTCCACAACCTCCATTTCCAGAGTTATTTACTTCCATGACTTCACAACAGTCAACTTCAACCGCACAAACTTCAACATCAAAGACTCCACAGTCATCAACTCCTTCAACTGGATTTTTCCACACCATAATCACACAAGTGTCACCAGTGCCTTTCGCTGCAGAACGTAGGTTAAATGTTAGAAGAAGACGTGGTGCTAAGAGCGAAATACTAACATCAAGTCCTTATAAAGCTCAGTTAGAAGAAAAACAATTCACGAAAATGGGAAAATCAAAATCTAAGCTGGAAGTCACGATAAAAAAACTACATCAAAATAACAGAAAAGTTAACAAAACTTCGGCACAACTTATGAACGAAGAGGTTGAAAATAAAACCGACTGCATAATATGTGGAATTTTTTTTGACGAGGATTGGATAAAGTGTGACTTTTGCCAAGGGTGGGCGCACAAGAATTGTGCCAATACTGAATTAAATCCCTCTCTTTATAAATGTGACTCTTGTGAAAAAGCATCTTAAGACAATAAGAGAAGTTTGGTGTCCAAATTTGATTAAAAAATTATAATATTGTAATATGTCCGGTACTACCCGACAATACTTTTTTAAACTGAACTAAGCCTATTTTTTTAAATGACTCTAGAAAGAACAATATTTTCTATAAGCTATTTTAATACAGAAGGTATATAAATACACATGTAATCTTAATATTTACATGTCATTTGTCTCATTTTCATTTAATGAAATTATAAATTAAATTTAAAAACCTTAAGTGTCCGTTACTACACGACTCTCCCCTAAGTCTAGGAAAGTTTCAACAACACCAAATTTCACGGATCCTTACGTTGAAATTTTAAAATGTATACACGCTTTTTGTTATTTTGGGTTGTTCCTGTACATTTGTGTAAATATATCAATTTTTATACCATACTGGAAAGGTTTTATTCTATTAGTTTTGGAAACTTTGGGGAAATAATTAGGCCTACCCAAACCTCTTATTTTCCGGTTTTTCATTTTGAAATTCAAATTCGTCAAGAATGTTTGGGGGGACCATTTTATATATGACAGACAAATTTCAATATTCTGCCACAGTAGGAACTATCTTTTTGTATAAGTTTTGATAATTTTGAAATCCCCAATTTTATCAACCACCTCTTAAAAATTTCAAATACTTTAAAATTATTCTGGTATTTAGAGTAATACCACAACAGTACTAGCATTTTTTAAATGTTCTATCTTTCTTAAAAGTGTTGTTTTTTGTTAATACCTCTGTCCCCCTGCATCTCGCATTGTATCTTACCGTAGTCTCATATACAACATTAAAATTATTAGACTTTTATAACTACTCGTATTGGGAGTGGTCCCCTTACCTTCCTGCTGAATTTAAATTTTATTCCATACTTATAAGTAGTTGTTTCTATTAGTTTAAAAAAAATTGTTCCTCCTCCCAAATTTCAATTATTTATATATATATATATATTTTAAAATTTCATTTTTTAGGACTTGTTTGATTTTCTTGAGTTATCTACCTCCTTGTCAAATTTAAATTTTCTACCTCAATTTGTCTATTATAGCCTATCACCTAATTTCCAAAGTCCTTTTGAATTTTTCCATTTTTAACTAATAGATATATCTTGTTGTATAGGGAAATAGATCCCTCCATCTGTTTGTCAAATTTCAGATTTATATAATGTTTAGAAGGAAGGACATGCCTTGACTTGTGTAGATATTATATACAAATCTCGTGGTCAGGTGTACTGACCACTACACCACGAGGCCGAGTAAACCTTATGAAGTTTAGCCCTATCGGTAAAATGAGTCAGCTTTAGGCCGAGATACACACAGGGAAAAAAACAACAATATGAAAATAATTTTTCGTGTGTAGGTGTCTTGAAACGTTAAAATCCATCGAAATCTCTTGCTTACTTTGTTTGGCAAGAAATATACTTCCTTTCTTCCAAAAAGTCACAAGAATGTAAATACACTCCTGAGATGAACACCTTCAGGTTTTCAAAGTACGTTTGGAAATTTCCCAATTTCCCAATTTCTTGGTCTAGAAGCTACAACGCTACTACCCGGGCAATCACAAATAATACATGTTCTATTTTTAATTATATCTATGGGAATGATTTATTATGGTCTTTATTGACTTTATGGAACTGTCTTCTGCATGACGTCATAGAAGGAAAGGCTGAGGGAAAGAGGAACTTAGAAAGGAGGAGGATTCAAATACTGGATGATTCTGGAACATTCTGGAAGCAGGAGACAGAGGAGAGGCAGCATTAGATATCTAAGTTCGCCGACAAAAGGAATGTACCTGTCGTAAGACAGAACACCTAATAATAATTGACTTTTGAATCGGTATAGTAACTACCGTATATTCAGTCAGGTCTGACAGTTGAAATCCCACATGTGTTTGTTCGTTTTATAAAAATATAACCGGAGAATAGTGAAATAGTAAAAGAGATCATAGCTCCTATTGTTTATTTTTTTCTATCATTATTTTAAAAGTATCAATTTAATGTTTGCTTTGGATGATCGTTTCGATTTATTTAGGTCATTTTTTACTGTGAATACAGTGTAGAGTAAGAATTTGTGAATTGTGGGCGCCTTTCATGAGTGTTTTCAAATATTCTGGAACAAATTGGGTCAATGTTAGGTTAAGTGGTTGAGAAATTGGCCCGATATCAGATTGCGTGTAGGCCAATTTCAGGTCAATTAGCCATCTGACAAGATCTATTCACCAAACCTGTGTACAACCTCGATGATCGAAACGTGAGCCGTCATTGTCTGAGAAGAGACGGGGAAAAAGTATCAGGTGACATCAGAGGACCAGGAGTTCCCAGTTTTCAGGGCCACGGACATTCGGCATCGTTTAGTGTCTGTTTGTATCTCAACTTGTACTGTTACACAATAGTAGTAGGGGAACAGAGGGGTTGTTTAACGGGTACTTTCTAAACACAGCTCTTTATATCATCACACAACCTAGGTCACGACGTTCATTCCCCTACACCAAGAGTTCTGGTTCTTAAACAGTGAAGTGAACCCTCAAACTATTTTTATTTGAGACATTTAACGTGTACTTTATTAACCGAATGATTATATCAGTACAGGAGAATTTCTATAAGCGAGCTAGAAAAGGCCTGCTAATTTGCCGAGAAAGGTGTTTACACTTACGTTCCAGGGTTCTTTTACCTGCCACAATCGACATGGGACCTACGGCCTTAATTTCCCTCCGAACTACAGTAGTCCCATGGCTTCTTTGGTGCTAACTGACAGCTCACAGCTGACAACTGACAGCCTTGAGAAGTTACCAGACCAAATTATGTATCCCTACGCCGGACCACATGATCTGCAAAAACATGTGTTTAGCAGATGTCTCTTCTGACAGTCAAAATTTAGTTATATACCTAAATGTCGACTGTCAGAAGTCAGCTGTGAGCTGTCAGTCAGCACCAAAGAATCCATGGGGCTACTGTACGTTGTTTTTATCGTTTAAGAAAAATTCGCCAACCCCGGCTGGGTTTGAACTCACTAACATTGGGTCCTAGGGCGAACACTTCACCCCAAGACAACTGAGGTTGATGAACCCACTATCATCATCTTAAGCATTTCCAAGGATTGTCTGGGCTCAAGACCGTGCATAACAAATAAGGAAATAGTTGAATAAACTTTATGCATTGTGTACTATTCACGACGTTTCAATTAACTACGTAAACCTTGAAAAAATTATGTTTTAAATCTTGAGCACTAAGTTCTGTACACAATTCACTATCGGTTAGGCTTAATGCATGAATATAGCCCGAGTATAACCAAAATATGTCTCCGACATACAGTAATGAGATGGTATGAAGGACAGTATCGATATTAATAAATACAGTAATGAGATGGTATGAAGGACAGTATCGATATTAATAAATACAGTAATGAGATGGTATGAAGGACAGTATCGATATTAATAAATACAGTAATGAGATGGTATGAAGGACAGTATCGATATTAATAAATACAGTAATGAGATGGTATGAAGGACAGTATCGATATTAATAAATACAGTAATGAGATGGTATGAAGGACAGTATCGATATTAATAAATACAGTAATGAGATGGTATGAAGGACAGTATCGATATTAATAAATACAGTAATGAGATGGTATGAAGGACAGTATCGATATTAATAAATACAGTAATGAGATGGTATGAAGGACAGTATCGATATTAATAAATACAGTAATGAGATGGTATGAAGGACAGTATCGATATTAATAAATACAGTAATGAGATGGTATGAAGGACAGTATCGATATTAATAAATACAGTAATGAGATGGTATGAAGGACAGTATCGATATTAATAAATACAGTAATGAGATGGTATGAAGGACAGTATCGATATTAATAAATACAGTAATGAGATGGTATGAAGGACAGTATCGATATTAATAAATACAGTAATGAGATGGTATGAAGGACAGTATCGATATTAATAAATACAGTAATGAGATGGTATGAAGGACAGTATCGATATTAATAAATACAGTAATGAGATGGTATGAAGGACAGTATCGATATTAATAAATACAGTAATGAGATGGTATGAAGGACAGTATCGATATTAATAAATACAGTAATGAGATGGTATGAAGGACAGTATCGATATTAATAAATACAGTAATGAGATGGTATGAAGGACAGTATCGATATTAATAAATACAGTAATGAGATGGTATGAAGGACAGTATCGATATTAATAAATACAGTAATGAGATGGTATGAAGGACAGTATCGATATTAATAAATACAGTAATGAGATGGTATGAAGGACAGTATCGATATTAATAAATACAGTAATGAGATGGTATGAAGGACA
>CABEEJ010003386.1:16801-31146 GCA_901482245.1 Timema douglasi | reverse complement strand
GATAGCATGCTTGGGGTGAAATTTAACTTCCACTATAACTTCCGAATCATACATCGTATCAAGATGATGAAAAAAACATTGTAATGGTTTATATTACGTAGGGCGCTAACGCTGGTAACTTAAGTTAACCTGTATCTCACTAATACCAACACTTAAGCAATGAAGAGGCCTTAATCTATATCAGAATATTGTGTTATCCAAATACGTATTGTTTTGTTTGAACAAATTAAAATTCAATACACTAAATTCATTTCAGTTAATTTTTTAAATTATGATTTAAATCTTAAATAGTTGTTAGTCCTCAAAAGAATGTTCTTTACTTCAAAATGCAAAGTTAAGTGCAATTAATTTCTTAACCGTTCTCTTCTTCGTCAATAATTAATTTGTTGTTGTTTTTGTTGTTGTTGTTGTTGTTAACGTGACAGGAACAGTACGCACAGAACCAAGTTTCACTTTAATTACAAACGCAAAAACTTTTCAAAACATAAATGTCGACACTTGCACGGGAAAAGCAGTTTTTTAACGGTCTGTTTCACTAGAACATGTCGTATGTTACCTTCAGAAGCTGTAGCGTATACAAATCTTAAAAAATAAAGTGTCTCAACAAGTGCATTTACTGAACTCTCCCAAACATGAAGTTGAGCTGATACTCGGAGGACGTGAAGTCCAGGGTTATTTAAGACGTGAGGGTTGGCCCAAAGTAAAAAGTGTCCACTCGCATCACAAGTTTGTCCAGGACCCTTGATATGCTGTAAATATAACAACTCAACTACTTTTAGTTGATTTTATACAAAGGTATTTAAGTTTAAGAGTCTAAGTATCGATATTTAATGTTTGCTTTGAAGATTTTAGGGTTCTTTCTTCTTGTACTCAGTTTGTTGGTTATGTCTCTCCCTGTCAGAGCATGTAACGGAGCCAGAACTTCCCTAACTAAATCCCCATAATTCTCTGGAGCAATGAGACACCAAGACATCTTCTATTTTCACTGACTCCGGCAATTATCAAACGGTCAATGCAACCAACAGCTATGGATGATTCCAACATGGAGTTCTAAGTCTGAAAACGTCAGAGTCAGGACCACGGGACTAGTTATGTTGAACAGCTTCATAAGCATTACAGAACATTCTAGAATTAGCCTCCAAGTGATATCTTGCGAAATGTGTTACCCTGGAAATGTTGGTAATCGTTTTTCTCGGAACTTTCAGCTCAATTCAAAAACTATCCACCAATAACAAGACAGGCCTTTGGAACCTAAGAATTCTGTAAAATAAAATACATATCTAGACTACTATTTTGGAAGTTGTGTGTTCTCTCCTTTTATTCTGACAATTAATGGATCTTCACCAGCTGATCTTCACCAGCTGATCTTCACCAGACGATCTTCACCAGATGATCTTCACCAGACGATCTTCACCAGATGATCTTCGCCAGCTGATCTTATCTCTTGCTCTGCAAACTTTAGGGATGATTTAATGTACGTGCCAAAATCTACGCCATTGCTTGTAGCAGTCTGTTGCAACATTTTCTTATAATGTTCAAATGAAAACTTGTTAAATGCCCAAATGTTTTAATCTTCGAAAGGACCACAAAGGGTACTGAACGTTTAAGTGCCATTCCAACCATAAAGTGCACTTCTTCCGGAATAAGAGGAAAAATATTTATATTTCTTGAGAAATTGCTTTCTACTACAATTGCGTTCATCAATTTTACTTTCTTGCTTTTTTAAGAATGCTAGACCAATGACCATGAGCGACAGAGGCGGGGGATAAAGCATTACTGATGCTTTATCAACTCTGCAGTACCAGTGTTTCTCTGTTTAGCTAAAAGAAAATCATAATGCAGATAGTTATTTTCTATACAGCTACTTTTTTTCTTGTTATCTTTCTTATTGGATTATGTTGCTAAATATACGATAGATTTAAGAGCAATCTGATTTTGGAGGGGAGAAAATAAGCTTTCGTTTATTCAACTAAACGTTCTGTTTAAAAAATGTCGTACCTACATTTGTTTACCGATGGGTTGCGCCCTGAGAAAGGATGATGTTACTACTTCTCTAGTTACTACTAAGCCACTCACAATGTTACGTAAACCAATTGTTTCACTGATTATCGCTTTCAAAAAGGAATACGATACATTTTGGGCATATCACCTTCATCTCTAACTCTTATATTGGTGCCCCTCTCATTGTGCGAATATTTATCTATGTCACCAATGGGATCTTAGATCAAATCATAGTACTCTAACAGTCTCATGCAATTACGATTTACTTTTATAAAGTAGACGTCATTTGTTTGTCGCTTGAGTATTACTGGATATTCCTGTCCGTCCACCAATAACTTTAGAAGAAAGGATAAGAGTTTTCTGGAGGCCATGATTACTAACAACATAATTAAATTTTCCATTCTTCCGTTTTAATGAAAACTGTCCTTGTATGAAAGCATTTAAGATTTTCTCAGGAAGTTTAGACATAAGATCTATACAAGATCGCTCCACGGACATAGTTGTAGGTATTTTACATTTTACTAGCCCTTTCTTTCTTTATATTTACTTTAATTATTTTTTTTATCTTGATACGATGAACGAGTCGGAAGTTATAGTGGAAACAAAATTCCACCCCAAGTGCGCTATTCACCCCCTCCTTCACGGGTTGTCGACCAACCCCAGAATTGACAACATCCCTTTTCATAATAAATTGGGTCCCCAGAAGTAAAATTCTGTCATACTTGAAATATATAGGCTACTCAATGTAAGCTGGCGCCTGGTCTATCAGGAAAGTATCAAAACAAGAATAAAGAAGTTAATAATTAATTACTTAATGAACATCTTAGCGTTTCACAATTTGGTTGATAATGTTACAATGTAAAATACGTTGAGATATATATTAATTTACTCAAGACTAAGCTAAATAGCTTATGTCACGTTTATTTCTGTATATTAGCTCTGACTGTTTAAAAATGGCAATGGAGAGTGTATTAGACTATTATCTGTATTGTATATCTAGTGTATTGAACAAGTCCTAACAACACGGACTGTACTGTGGGGACTGTACATAAGGGTATCAGCACACAGGACTGTATACTGTCTGGGACCAGTGGTTAGAGCAGTTACCCGGCAAATGACGGAATGCTACGAGCTCCCATCTGGCCATGCGTGCCGTGTAACGAGAGTTCGTCCATTCAAACAAGTATAGCCTATAATCTAACATGCGAGCTCTACACTTAATTATTTATATTAATTCCACGTCCTTTCTCTCGGCTATGGTATTACTCAAGTTCAGGAAATACTCGGGCTACTGTTTGCGACGCGGAAAATTATACGATACACTGTATGGCACAGAACTGTAGCCTCCGCGGTCCGTTGTGAAAGCTCTGTATTTACCAACCGGCGACGTCCGACTTGCGTTATTCATAGTCAATTTGTCCGTATGATTGTCTCCTGATGACACACTGCTGAACTCGTCCTTCCAACAGAGCTCGCGTGCTTCGGAAAAATATGAGGACAATTTTAAAACGTTCCGATGTAAATTTAAACACTACCATGGTTGGCAACATTATCTTTAAAAACAGGATTTCCCGTCCATTTCCCTGGGGAAGTGAGACTTGGGCGCTTCATTTCCTGGATTCTCTCGACATCGAGTCTGATGGATACCGATCCATGCGCCCTTAAGACGAGAATCTCACTGATTCGCTCGACACACAATTCACCTCTGCAAAAAATGCTGTAGGCCTATTATAATTACCAGTATTAGCATTACCAGGTACATAAATCTTTGTATCTATAGATACAATCCCCCTAACTGACATATTGATGAATAATACTTTGTTTTCTATTTTAATTGCCTCCATTAATGTGTTTCCAACAGTCGCGAGACATATTTCAAACCAGCGCTGAAACACAGGCTACATAAGAAGACCACATATAGTTATTATATAGTAAAACAACAATAACTACACTATAGCTAAACATTAATTTAAATTACTTAAATAGAGACGTTAAGTTTATGCAGTGAAGTACACTGATTATATTAAAAACCTTTTTAATTATTTATATAAAAATCTATCAAAAAGCAAGGTCATTTCTGAAACTCTTTTTAGCACCGTGTCTTAATTCCCATTCTGGTTATATTCTTATGTATTAATTACGCTATGGTTTTATCGAAGTAGGGAGATTGGAAAATCCTTTTGAAACAACTACCCTCATTCCCCCGGCCTAGATTCGAACCTCGATCTTTCCGTCCTCGGCAGTGTTGTTAGCTCGTGCCAGCTACCTTTGTAGGTAAACATGGGGGTAATTGGTGAAATTAGGACTTGTTTATTGGGTCTCATGTAACACAGACATGGGTGATAGCCATCTGGGAGGCGTCGCTATCCAATATTACGACCATTCAAAATGGCGACCAGAATGAAGGTTTTTAAAGTTTAATATCTCGAGAACAGCACCTTCGAGTTTGGTTTGGTTTTAAAATGAAATATATTTTCTATATCTAATTCTTTCTTTACATACTTTTTCACGTACCTCTTTCTGTTTTTTTTTCTTCAAAAAACTAGAAAACTTTTGTTTAATAATTTTTTCTCTTATGTTTACACCTGTAGCTCAAAAATTGCTCAAAACTGGAAATGGTTTGTCCTATAATGAAATATTCATTGCTCTATGAGCTTTTCAACGGTACCATATGAAGCTCACGTACGATAAGTATAATACGACAGCCCCTAAAACCTCTGAGATTGCGAGCAGCCCACTACTACAATATCCTAGTCTTACCTAAATTCCAGTACTACAATAGCCTAGTCTTACCTAACTTCCAGTACTACAATAGCCTAGTCTTACCTAACTTCCAGTACTACAATAGCCTAGTCTTACCTAACTTCCAGTACTACAATATCCTAGTCTTACCTAACTTCCAGTACTACAATAGCCTAGTCTTATCTAACTTCCACTACTACAATAGCCTAGTCTTACCTAACTTCCAGTTCTCCAATAGCCTAGTCTTACCTAACTTCCAGTACTACAATAGCCTAGTCTTACCTAACTTCCAGTACTACAATAGCCTAGTCTTACCTAACTTCCAGTACTACAATAGCCTAGTCTTACCTAACTTCCAGTTCTCCAATAGCCTAGTCTTACCTAACTTCCAGTTCTCCAATAGCCTAGTCTTACCTAACTTCCAGTACTACAATAGCCTAGTCTTACCTAACTTCCAGTACATTTTTGATGAAATCTTTTTGAAGAAATGATGACATTTACAGAATATAATGTATATGTCATGAAGACCAGGAAATCGTGTAATACTAATCTATAAATACCTGCTATCTACTTAGGCGACTACTCAAAATTGGAGGCACTGGAAAAATGTCAATGATGAACCTAATTATATATTTGTAATTAGGTACATTTTATTTGTGAAATTGACCGTTTGGATGAACTTTCTTACCCAATTTACTATCCTCCTCTTAGATATAATGTTTTAATTGATTGTATAACTGGTTTACTCGAGAATACTAAAGAACATTATGGAAATGAGATGTGTAGGTAAAATATCGCGAGAAAGGCCAAGAGAGAGATGGGAGGAACGTGTACAAGCGAGAGGAGAAGAATGGAAGCGATTAAAGGAGGAAGAATGATGGAAAGGTTGAGGAAGATAGAGTCATTTTAATAAACTGACCCGGCCCCAGGCTAGAAACAATCGTTGAAGTTTGACAATAATATTTGTTCCCGAACTAGCGCAATGGCGGTAACTGTTTTGTTCGTCCAGTAAATCGCAACGCCCTTACTTTTATCAGAAATATAAAAGAATGAAATTTGAATTCAAGATTAAATAAAAGAATGCTTACTTAACATAAATGATTATAATTGATTATTAATAGGCAAGCTCTTTGTTATCGAGGCAGGAGGAACAGAACAAAACTTTTTTCTCTTTAAATTATAAAATAGTTATTTAATACAAAATGAATGACACAAATAAAATGTTAACAAAATTAATTATTCAATTCATTAAAAAAGTTACCTCAATCCCTTGCGTTGTTCCAAACGTGAACTTTTTCTTTCTTAATAAAACCACTCATTGTTTTTATTTACGGTACTAAGAGCTTCCCATTTGAGAATATTATGGGATGGGGGCATGGGTTCACTGTGTCCTTTCCCCATAACAATTATTTTGATTCTTATATTTTTAGATTTGACCAACTTAAATTTTATACTTGATATAATTCAAGGTTATCCTATTTATTTCCTCTGTTGTCCGTCCTTCTTCATATGACTTTAATTACTGTTGTCCTTCTCTCTTTCTTGACGTTAAATGTCCCACCCCACCGAGTTCAAAGGACACCAAATAGAAAATAGGAATATAAGAAGAATGATGATAGATAAGAATGAATTTTCCAAATTAATTCAGACATCACTTGATAATGTATAATTACAAATATAACTTAGGGAAATAATATCTGAACCTTATGAATTATGTTTTTAGCCCGGTTAAACATTAACGTCTACACAGTTCCTATAATAAATAGAAATAATATATAAGAATATTTATTTTTAATATATATTTATTGCTGAAGATGTCAAACACTTAAAACATACTTGGGGCTCAAATTAGGGAAAGCAATTATCAAATATTCTAAAAAACTTTCTGTATTTTTAAACTCGAATACAAATTGTTTCCTTTTCAGCAACCTGTTAAATATACACAATGAGTTTAACCATAGGTAAACTTACTAAATGGATTGATATTTTACTGGGGTGGAAAAGAAGCGTGGTGCGAAGTTTGAGATTGAGAACTTACTTTCATGATAGCAAGATATGGTTTATATATATTGAGAGAGAGAGAGAGAGCTATCTTCTGAACTATAAGGTACTAACTTTAAACTAAATCTCCAAGCTTATTTTGTAATTCAAACCCATTCTTGCAATATAAATATAAATTTAAACTCACCCAATTAGGATCCGGACTCCCAGCCTATATGCCTATAAAGGCACCGGTCAATAGGCTGAGTGTCCTATATTAATAAGTATCAGCACCATGTAACTTGAATTGGTGCGTAAGGACACGTCTCATATAATGTGTAAGAGTAAGGCTCATCTCCACAATAAAACAAAACATAACATAATGAGCGATGTGTATCATTAGCGCATTAATGGGCTGGACGGGTTTGGAGGTGATGATGAGTGATTATGGGAGGGGGAGGGATTGTAATTGATAGATCTGAGCGAGAGAAAGTAATATGGAGCACTCGTACAGAGGAGGAAAAGCTCATTAGAATTACCTTGATGTTTGTAGAGATCATCTTACAACTATTCTTTGACCCATATATGTGTGAAACAATCGTCCACGTGTTAGAACAGAAGATAATACTTATTTTAATAAAATTATAATAAACGGCTATTAGAATAATAGTTAAAATAATAATAATATATTGCTCGTCTGGGATACAACTCTGGTAAACTAGTTTGTGGAAATATTATCCAGTACTGATGTACCGTTGTCCAGGGGACTAATAGTACATCCTTTACGTGGAGGTTCTTTCCATATCCTGATGAGATGAGGTGAGGTTGATAGTGAGTATGAGAGCTATAGTGAGTATGAGGGTGATAGTGAGTATGATGGTGATAGTGAGTACGAGTGTGTGTAACCAGTGTAAACATTTAAACCTACCTTAAGACTAACTAAACAAACCCTGGTGATCGTTGGGGTGATTCCCCTTTAGGGAAAAATACAAAAGGTACCAGTTGGGAATCGAACTCAGGAATGATATATAATTAGCCAGGTGCACTGTCCACTACACTACGGAACCAGTTATCTAAATGTTGTAACAAATATAAATAATATGACAGGTATTATAATAGCTAATAAAAACCTCAATATGTGAGACTGGAGTTGTATAAAAGCAAGTCAGACAAGTATTAAAATGTTAGGCAAGGCTTGGATTGATTATGCACATATAGAATCATATGAGATAGTGATTAGAACTTGAGATACTATATTAATAATTAATAAACCAACATAATACCCTTTTAAAAATCAATGGTATCTTTTCTGGTCGTGTATATTGTCCCATTGGCATTTGTTGGACAAGGATTACGAATGGAAATAATTTTAGCGACCCTCAAAATCTGAAAGCTGGATTTCATTTAAAGACTTTATAGTAGATTAATATTTACTCAAATGAGTGTGTGGAATTATTCCTCTATTGAAGATTTAATTATATACAATATTTGGTTACATAATTTTTATATTTTCAAGGGCACCATGTGAATTTTCCGTCACCAAGTATTCCTGAACCAATTTTTAGTTAGGGGCCACCAGCCTGCGAAATTTCAGCTTCCCGGGTTTACTGGGCTTCGAGTGTATTTTGACTTTTATTAAATGGAACCCCCACCCTTAGCCCCCATTCTAGGGGGCCCTTTGGGAATCTTTTGTCACAAAATATTCTTGAACCCTTTTGGGTTTGGGTCTACTTGCCTGCCAAATTTTAGCTCCCTAAATATTCTGTGGTTTCGAGAATGTTTGGCTGGACAGAGGATTTGGTTATTATTAAAGTGGAGAGGATTGTATAGTGCATTAAGCAAACATATGTATTGTGCTTAAAAACATAATATCGAATAAATTTGAGAATCATATTTGCTCTAAAATGTCATCACACACTTTAAAAATTGAATGAAATTAATAATCTATCATAGAGGCAATATTTTAATAAATATCATAGTCCTGGAAGGAATAATATTTTTAAAAATGCATATTTTACATGAATGAATACAACACTCCGAGATGTTACGGTCACACACTGACATACACAGGATGTTGTCTAGCACACACATTCTCTTAAAATACAATTTATTACACTAGAATAATATACATTTAATATGCTATACATACATCTGTTTGACCCGTTATTAGTACGGTTATTAGTACTGTTAAGCTGTACCAAAACGATTTCAAATTAGAACGTTCAACATCCGGCTGCCAACATTTTTGATAGTTCCTCGTTGTATAATCGTAAGAGAAAGATGGTAATCACAAAACATTCATGGATATTAACGAATTAAAATAAATGAAATATTTTAGACAAATTATTACTTTGTTCACAAGCTGAGTGCACAAAACAACGCTATCTATTAACAACTCTATCTTTATCCAATCACGACCATAAAATAAGATAGATGAACTATTAGACATCGTTACAGTTCACCAAAGAACCTAAATAAATGATTTACTCAACTACAGAGTTGAGATATTGAATAATAAGAGTGAGGGTTTTTCAAAGAACATCATGGTTCAGCAAGCTATGACGTTAGAATTTGTTTATTTTAATTGCTATGTCGCTGTTACATTGGAGGTAGTTTCTACTTAGACTTCTAGCTTTGCTATCTCAACACTAATAGATCGCCTTTAAGATAATCTTTAGTTTTTGTATTCGTTTATTTTTAGATATTTTTTACCTAATCGGGAAATTTATTTATTTTAGCCTTTTCCCGCCGCCTATTTTTAATTTCCAAACTTTCCTCTTATAATGGTTATTTTGGTGTGGTTCTTTTACATACTTGGCAAATTTAAATTTTCTTCCATGCCGAAAAGAATATTTTATAATAATTTTGGGCAGATTTTAGGCTACTAACACCCACCTCCCCCATCCTTTTTCTGGTCCCACAAGCCCATTTTGAAATGTTAAGATTTATTTGATTACCTTACTTGGTTTATTTACGTGGATGCCATATTTCGAATTTAAGCGTCATCTATATTAGTTGTATCAATTTCGAGTTTTCACATTTCCCGGGCTTCAATTTGCAATTCACTACTATTCAGACGTTATTTAGCTCTTCCGGAAAGTCTTTTGACTTACATGTCAACGTTCCATTCTATTAGGGACTTACTTACTCTATGGCATTGTGGATTCAAAAGTTCACTGCCACAATTATAAACATACACCCCCTATTTCTATCTTGAGATAGTTCTATCCAGTCCACTTCATTACACTCTATCCTTATCTTGAGCTAGTTATATCCAGTCTCCCTCTATTACACTCTATCCTTATCTTGAGCTAGTTCTATCCAGTCTCCCTCATTACACTCTATCCCTATCTTGAGCTAGTTCTATCCAGTCCACTGGGTTCGCCAGTCAGTCCCTGAACAATGTTCTAGATTCTCATTTTAACGCTGCATGTCCCACCCACCGTAATCTGTGAGACTTTATTTTCCTAGAATTGTATTGGGATGAGTACAGGGTATGTAACCAATCATTATGTAACCTCCTTCACTTGACAGTAACTTCACTCCTTGTTTGACCAAATATCATCCTAAGCAACTTGATTTTTCGAACACCCTAATTCTTGTTTCACCGTGAAAGGTCCACGTTTCACAGCTTTGCTCCTTTCCTCCGAATTCAATCCTAGGTACGTGCCTGGAGAAAGCAAGATCTCTAGACATGAAGTGTTGTTAGCGACTGGTCCATCAAGCTCGTGACAGGGAATCTGGTAAGATTACATACAAGATGTTGACCACACCAAAATACAAGCCGGCACCGCTCAAACAACGCCTCGGAGACATCTCGTTCCCTCTCAGATTGCTCGTCCACGCGTTCCGATCTAAACACTGATATCATCGCTTGAATTCAACTCTCCTTGTTTCAACAAACATTGGTGACGTGTCGAGATCACTATTCACCGTGAGGGTGTGATTGATGATCCCTCTTGGACCATGAGCCGGAGAGTTCCTCCAGGGAGGTAAACACACGCACGCGAACAAACTCTTCTACACCGGACAACTGTCGGGAAACAGCGTTGCCGTTCTCTTGTACTCACGTGGTCAATCTCTCTTCAGAATACGTTACAACTTGCAACGTTGGGTGGCCGGTGTTGACAGAAGATCCTTCTTACTCCCTCGCGGTCACAGTTCGGTTCCCGTATTTTTAACTTATCATGAAACTATCCATTTTTTGTTTCATTGTTATATTGTGAAAAACATGTTAGTAAGTTAATTTTCTTAGTTGAGCTATTTAACGTGCACTTTCTGAACCGACTGATTATGTCAGTAGGTCCACACGAGAATTTCTATGAGCGAGAGTGAAAGGGATTGCAAATTTTTCCGGGAGAGGTGTTTCCACATACGTTCCAGGGTTATCTCACATGTCACAATGGACATGGGACCGACGGATCTTCTTCCCCTCCGAAGGAAGTTGTGCTACGGATGTGTATCGCTCAAGAAACATTGATCGACCCCAGATGGGTTCAACCCACGAACATCGGGATCTAATGCGAGCACTTCGCGTCAAGACCACTGAAGTTGTCATTGAATTAATCAAGTACTTGTTTTTCATGAATGGTTGTGAAATTATTAATTATTTTTATAAGTAGTCCTAGTATATCGTTAACTATCAACATTTCATTATTTGTCATATATGTGTCTTTTATTCCGTGATGTTTGTTTTTATTATATGAGTAAATTAACATTTTATCCATAAAAGCATATGAATAAATTATGAAAAATGAATAATACCTTTGTTCCGAAAAGAAAAGTCATAGTCGTGGCAAAATGCAATGGTTCTAGAATAGACTGTTCACCTATTGTTAGTACGCCTAAATATCGCGATACGTGTTTTCACAAACTTTTACGTAGCATTTTAAAATTAATATAAAAATAGTTTTAAAGTTAATTGTAGTATTTTAAAATGTATTTTACACGCGCGAAATAAAACTGGTTTGGAACTTTCCGTCAAGTTGACAACTTTATTTTAAATGTGAATAATGGTCAATAATGTCGATTTTAATGAGAATAAACTGTGGGACTATACATAGCCTACTTTTATTAACTACAGACCTAATTGATATTTGCATTTTTATGCTTGAAATTTTAAAAAAATGTACCAACCACAGTATTACAATTATTTTCTTAGTATTCCTAGAACCAATCAACATTTAGAGAGCGAATAAAATTTCACTAGAGTCGCGATTATCCGGCTAAAGTGGCTGCACTCTGGGCCGAATAAGGGAAAGATGGATCATACGGAATCCTAATGTAAATAATGTTCAGTGTGAGTTTGCCTCATACCTCCCTTATTACCACTCCCTCCTCTGGAATCAACTTGCCCTCCTTTAGATCTAGCTCACGCCCGTCGGAAATTATCGAACATGAAGCTGTAAGATGGCGTTGTATTAAACACTTAATGATTCCGGTCACATGTCTAGAAAATATTTACAATAACCTTAATTTGATTTTTTTTTTTTAATTAGTCTCCTCTATAAGCTATTTGGACTGGTACTCCCCCATAAGTTCTTTTAGATTTGAAAGTTACTAGAATATATTTAGAATGGTCTTCTCCCAACCATTTTAAAAAATTCTGGATTCCTCTATAAATTATTTGAGCCCTTAGACCAATAAGGCTTTGCCCCCACTAAAGTGTAATGTTACAAACGGAGGGGGCCCCCACTTTACCCCTGGTAGCGGACCCGGTTTGAGTGCTTGATCAAACGGGGGCTGAAATTGATTGCAATTAGCACGCGACCGAAAATAATTATTTTTTATCTAATCAAATATCTTTTATTTCTGACTTTTAAATAAATCGTTCTAGATTTATCATATCATTTGACAGGGTTAGTGAACTTAAATATTCAGGAAAATTTAAACTATCAATAACAATATGATAACAATAGTCAGGAAATGCTTGTTACTACTCGGTCAGTAAGTTGTTGACATCTTGTCTGAGGTCCAGGAATGTACTAAATAGTAGTTTTACCGGGTGATCTCTCTGGGTGTGAAACGTGGTCTCTTGACTTACATGACTTAGACAAATTTAAGGTGTTCGAAAACAGGCGAATTAGGAAGATATTTGTCCAAAAAGGAATGAGGCTACAAGGGAGTAGAGAAGTTTACATAATGATGAGTCACATACCCTCTGCTTTTAACAAGACATTGTTAGATTAGGGTGGGCGAAATATTCAGAGCGAATGGGAGACTCTAGAACCGGGTTCAGGGTGTTAACTGGTAAGACCAATGGGAAGACCTAGATGTAGATGGAGGAATAACGTTAGAATGGACCTGAAAGATATCGGGTGTAATGAGGTGGACTGGATAGAACTAGATAAAGATAAGGATAGGGTGTAATGAGATGGACTGGATAAAACTAGCTCGACATTTTATTAGGTGTTGCAAATCTTCATGCCATTGCATTTCTATTAAATTCCTCATTTATAAATTTTGACCAATATAAAATGTGAATATTGGCTATTGAGTAAAAAATGGATAGAGATCATTGTTGTACAAACATTTTTCCCAAGAGGTTTAAGGAAATACAACATAAACTTTTAGAGATTTACTAATATTTGCTTACTCAATGATATTAGATAATTATTGCGTTAAAACTGAAGTAGTATCTCTTTACAACTAAAGCTCACAAAACCGTATTAATATATTTGCCAATATCTCAGAAACTGTTGGTTTCATAAAAATAGATTTCATATAAAAGTTTTTTATTTTTAACAGTACTACAATATTGCAATGATAAGTTATTTAATATCTCAAATAGTTGCGGAGATACGGAAGTTTCTGCTTCTGTAAAGTACCCTAAAATTCATGGTAAATTGAAAATAGCCAGTTTATTTATAGTCTTAATAAACACATAGATACGAATTTTAATCAAAATTGTTAAGCTGATTTTGATAAAATACATTTTTTTCTTTTTGCCCTTTTTTTAACTACTCTTAATTTTAAGTCTAAACAGACACACAGACAGACGTCATCGCAAAGACCACTTTTTAGGGTTTGGGGGGTCTTGAGACATCGACATCCATCAACATTTCAGGTTAGATCTTTTTTTCCTGTCACAATATTTTACCTTTTGTGTTAAAAAAAGTAAAAATAAAAAATAAAAATATATATATTTGCATATAGCTTGAAAGTTATTGGTTTTATAAAAATATACTTCGAATAAAATATTTGTATTATAAAGAGGCCTACATATTTTTATTGAAAAGTAATTTCATATCTCAAATAGTTTCGGAGATATGATAAAAAATGATAATTTACGCATCAGACTGGAGCCCTTAAAAGATATTTTGCTCAAATATTGAGAGTAGCCAGCTTGTTTGGAATATTTATAAATGTTTTTAATTGTTAGAGTCCATTTTGATAAAATCGCCTTTTTTTCTTTTTGCCTTTCAGTAAGCTACCCTTAATTTTAGGTTTAGATTTTCAATTCCAAAAATCCCTCGGGGCAACTCTATTAAAACCCCAGATACCAAGTTTTAGCCCGACCGGTAAAATAGTTTAGGCTCTAGTTGGAGGTACAGACAGACAGAAGGAAATTCAAAAACAACTTTTTCGGATTCGAGTGGTCATGAAACGTCGACATTCATCAA
>CABEEJ010003386.1:0-16393 GCA_901482245.1 Timema douglasi | reverse complement strand
GGGGGGGGGGGTTAGGAAGCCCAAAATACGTCCAGATTCATCATAAGCTCGAGGCCTAAAATATTCATGATCACTATACTCTCTTTCTTAGAAAATGTTAAAATAAGGCTGGTTCATTTCGTGTCAACGACCACTTGTTAGTGATTGATAAGAAAGTTAACTGGTGAAAGTATCTGCCGGTTCACGAGTCCTAATTGGCTTTCAGGCCGCCATCCAATTGTAATATATAATTAACTGATATCTGAATGCAACAATAGGAACAGCGATGATAATATTCCCATATTCCACATCCGACTATCCCTGACAGGTGGAATGTGACGTACTGGTACGGACGGCTAAGCATGGGGCCCTCCCTAAGTGGCTCAGGAGGGGGGCTTCAGCACCCCATTATCAATCTGCAATCATATTTAACTTTTTTTTATAATATCTATGAAACATTAAAGATGTGTATTTTGTATTTGATTGCAATTTGCTATCAACAACTTCGAATCATCAATAACCGAGTCAACAAAGATAAAAATGATGAAATGTATATTTTCTCCCATTCTCTCATCAACAGCTTTCTTTTCATTTTATTCTATTCAATAAACTTGTGAAAAATATAATGTTTCTTTTCAATAGGTTCAGCTACAACTAAATTTAATGTTTTGTTAAATATTCAGAAACATATATTTTAATTAGCCCATAATTATGTTCAGATATTCTAAAATTTCCTCCCACAAGTTTATTTTTCTGAAATATTCTCTTGGGAAGGGGGGTGCCATACCCCTGGAGGTGGGACTTCAATCCACTCCCCATTTGAAAAACACACATCTGGTGCCCTTATGGCTCAGTGCTGGAGCATTATTTCTTATTGCTAAGGTTCTTGGGTTCAATCGTGTTGTGGGTGGTCAGTTATCACAAAACATCGCGTCATTCTAGTACCAGGACTGTTTATAAAGTCAGCATCCATTTAACTTATTTACTCAAAATTTGAGAGCTGTCTCCCGGACATTCAATATCCACTTTGTATTGGAATGACGTCCAGCCAATATCCAGCGTTTAGCTTCCGATGGCTGTAAATGAACCTGAAAATGGAAAGAAATTTACTTTGTTTAAAACATGTTGTCTTATATTTTCCATTATGTTTTATTCTAAATTTTTCATATCATATATTACTCTTAGATAAAATATCCCGGAAACGTTAGGCTGCTAATCAGACATTTTAATGGAAAATATATCATAGTTTGTATTCTATATATTGAATTAATAACAGTAATATTTAATAGCTTGGTAACTTTTAATTAATTATTCCGTAAGGACTTGTTATAGGTTTTGGCTTCAAACGATATTAACACTTTTCCCCCTCAAGCCTAGAAATAGTCCAAACAACTTTCTAAAATATCTTATCTATAATTGTTACAGAGAGCTAGGAAATTAGTCCTGAGCTAGCTATGTGTCAGCTGGCTTGTAGTTTCCATGGATATTGTACACTCCCATTTCTACCTTGATGGGGCAGTCAATAAACAGAACTGTTACTACCCAGCTACAGAAACCCCCCGGGGGAGTCATCAGCGTCCTTTGCAAAGTGAGGGCTAAAGTTACATTTTAGTGTGCTGTGTCGTCAGTCTGCATAATTTGACCCTATTTCTTTGATGGGGATGATGGTTTAACAGTGACTGTCAATGCTGATCGATACACAGACATGGTTGAGAGCTTATTGGTGCCAAGAATCAACGGGAGTCTCTTTGGTTCCATAGCACACACGGCTCACGTCAGCGTGGTTGCTGTCCACAGGATATTCCAAGTCCATGTGAGTTCTCTATTTGGAGACGTGAGCTGGCCATCCTGTTCTTCTGACCTGTCTCCGTCCGACTTCTTTCTTTGGGGTCACTTCAAGGGTGTAATGTACGATACACAGTCAGCCACACTGAACGAGCCATAAACACGCATTTCCGAATAAATTCATAAAATATCGGAGGATATTTAGCAGCGGATGATAAATGAGCTTCAATAATCGATCTCAGCAATCTAATGCAAACCATCTGAAGGACATGGTTTAAGAAGAAGTAAATTAAAGAGAAAAAATTAAATCTCCCTTTTTTTAATGCTATAATACGGCATTGAAAAAGTTTAATTTCAATTATGTGTATTTCTATTAATTTTTCAAACATACCAGTGCTTTCTGCCCAACCCTGTGTGTATACATGTATATTATGTTTTGATATATGTATGGGTCTTATTCCGGTATGCTAGAGGGTGTAAGTGTCATCATCAGAGATGGTAAGTGGTTGAGCCTTGTAAGAGGCTATGTATTCTAGGGCTAGGACAAGGGTAAGACATATATCCGGGTAGGAGAAAGGACTAAGAGGATTCCATTATGAACTAGAGGTAAGTTATATGTGGGTGAGAGCTTGTCTCTACCAGGATAGTATGATCCTATGCAGTTATGAATGTAAGGTTAGGGAATTCAATTCATGCCAAGTCTGAGTTTCTCACCTTGTAGATATATCAATTTAAGAAGCTTTGGTTAGGCTAGGCTAGGTTAGGTTAGGTTAATATTATGTCAAGTTTGAGGTTAGTTTGGGTTGGGTTAGGCTGGTCTGAACATGTTCGAAAGCAAGTCATAATCAATCAATAATTATCCTATGTAATATAAGTATAATAAATATATTAGGCCTATATGTATCGCTATAGGGCCTAGGTATAGTAATTAACTATCGTAATATACATGGTATGGCCTGTGTATCTTGACTCTGGTAAGTGTCGGACGATTAAATTAGTAGCAAGTACGATTTGGGTAAGGGGGGGTGTAATTTTCAAATATCTCTCTTATATCTTGGAAGCAACCAGCATTAGAGAGAGAGGGGAGAGAGAGGGGAGAGAGAGAGAGAGAGTAAGAGGCATATGTGACTGTCTGAACCTGTTACAAGGTGTGGAGAGAGTCCTTCAGAATGTTTGGCGGGTGTTAAACGGTATCCGTTATCCTCAAGAATGAGAAGTGTGTGGTGTTAGACCCAGCAGGGGTTGCCAGACCGTCCATCGTGAGATACCGGTAGCTCACGTGGCTAATATATTCTGAGCAGCAAAACTAATCCATATTTGAGTTACGAACTCCACCATCCCAAGTAACAAGTGGCATGCTGGGCGGTGACTTATGGATGTGGTCGGATAGAGAAGGGTTGCTGGAACTTGGGGACGAAACATCAGTCTTGACTCGGGACATTTCTCGACTTGGACTATGTTTGTGTACTCACGTTCTGTTTGTCGAATCACAGAGACTCTATTTGCTTTTCGGTCGCTTCATCGGGGTTTGTTTCTGTGTGTTTTTGAATTGAGTGTAGGCTGTATACTTTTTGTTTTGGTTGTATTATAAACCTATAAGTTGTAATGAATGCAAATACTTATCAAAAAACGTATCACTTCCATTCAGAATAGGAGCAGAAATACTTTTTCACGGAAGCTAAGGTAAAAAGTGTTTGTTTACTGTGCAATGCGAGTGTATCTTGTAACAAACCTCTCCACTTGCCAGTAGCTCAGTCGGTAGAGTATCTAGGTGAGACTGCACCTCTCAAGGTATCCGCGGTGATGTAAAGAGAAGGATATGTTTGTGGTTTGAAGGTGGGCCGGTAGAGACGGATATAATTACCAGGGAACTTACCCTCTGAAGGGTATCCGTGGTAGCCCTGGATCTCCCCGTAAAGTAAGAAAACAATCACACCCGAAAGGTTGAACACAAGTGTAAAACGAATGGTAAAATATCCTACCTATCTGGTACCAAGATAAAATACAACGCTAACCGGTGAACTCTGAGGCATGATACTATTTAGGTAAGTAATTAACATAAGTAAATTAAAAAAACTAATCATAATTATAAATAGTGCTCTGATGGAGGAATGACTCAGGTGGAATAAAAGAGTTTGTAGTGTTACAGCAGGAAATATCAGCCACCCTAATCAGCTTTACAAATAAAATGGTAGTCTTGAATTAATAATAAAAGGAAAGATCTTATTTGTTTCTCTGTAGTCTTGATGCGAAGATACACGAAGCAAACAAAAGTTCTTAGCTATGGCCATAGCGTTCCCATTTTATATCTTCAAAAAAAAAAAGTTACTTATTAATCTTTAAAAATATTCTCTTGTCTGGGAGCAAGAATAGTTCAGGATTTAATTATAGCCAGTGTCAGTTGATGGAAAAGAAAATTTATCCCATAAAGATAACTTTTAGTATTCGCACTACAGTTTGTTCCATCTAAAATTGAGAGTCCTTCTTTCTTATATCTTATTTACTATTGTTGTCTTGGTAGCCAAACAAAAACAAAACTTGGAGAGAATAAAACAGTGGTGTACAAAGTTCAGTAGTAGAGACATGGAGAACAAACAAGAATCCAGTTGAGCACGCCTATCAGGGCAATGCCTATATACCAGGGGATGCAACATAGAGAAATCTACATGAATACATGAATTAGGACGGAATATTGTTTATAATCGGACAAAGATTTCCCATTTAATGCGGCTTCAAGGAGAGAAAGTAAGACAGTTAAAAAAATCTGCTAAGTTGACAAGAGTCAGTTTTTGTTAAATGTACAGCTAAACATAAAGCTGCCACTCTCGCATTTTACCGCGAGTCCCAAATCATTACTGAAAATTGAAAACTTACGAAGATGGTGACATAATAACATTAAAATAAATAATAAATAATATCTGCGATAAAATATAACCAGCTTTCTGCCACTACCGTGATGAGGCGAATTGAGATTATGTCTGGTGATGTTACTTCACAGCTGAAAAACTATTTGGGTAATTGTTATTTCTCACTCCAACTTGAGGAATCGACGGATGTGAGTGACATTTGTCAGTGAGAAATGTTTGTAAGCTTGGTATTCAGCGATTTTTCTAAAAAGAGGAACTTTTTAAAATTATTCCCTTAAAAGAGGATATTTTCTCCAAATTCAAAACATTTATTTCTTTTGAGAAATTCCTGTATGTACACAAGCTGGTCGGTATCACAACAGATGGAACTCCAGATTTTACTGGTATCAAAAATGGGCTAATTGCTTTATGTAAGAAAGATTAAAGTTTCCCACAATTTGTTTCCGATGACTTTATTCTTCACCAGCAATCCCTTTGTGCAAAGTTTTTAAAATTCAATGATGTTATGAAGCGTGTCATCGAAATTGTCAACAAAGTGAGGGCTCATGGTCTTTAAAGACGCTTGTTATACGAGTAGACGAGCTTAGCTTTTCAGTGTGGAGACCTTCTCCATACGGTAGTACGCTCGTTGAGCAAAGAACTCGTCCTCTATCGTTCCATTGATCTGCTGCCAACATAATCGTGTTTTTCAAAGAACGTGATTCAGACTATCCTGAACTTGAATATTTTGAGTGGCTGCGGGATTTTGTGTCCCTGCTAAACATCACAGAAAAGCTCAATGGACTAAGCCTCCAACTTCAGCACCGGGACAAGGATTTAGGAGAGATGATATTTGATGTACAGACGTTTTCCAAGAAACAAACTCTGGTAGAAGAACCTCAGCTCAGGATATTTCAAACATTTCCCCTGTTTGAAGGAGAAGTTGGATAACGAAAGAAATCTCGAGCTCTACTCTGGTGAAAATCTTAATGAAATAATCTCTAACTTGAGAGCAGAGTTTCAACAGCGGTTCAATTAGCTTCTAGCACAGTTTGTTTTAGCTTCTTTTATAAACGTTGACCTTGGAATTCTATCAAGTTGTGTAACACAACATTTTAAGGAAGATGACCCTTCATTATAAATGGAGCTCAACAGTTGTTTTCATTGCTCCGACCAGTCAAGTGCAGTGCTAGCGGAACAGCGAGACCGGCCAACACTTCTTATGGCGCCGGTCTTGATCTGAATTGGTTAGCCCATTACAAACTTGCTGTGCTTCCACCGTGCTAGGAGTCGAATCCAAAACCCTTAGCTCAGCACCATTTCAAACATGGAGGATAATAAGCAAGTAGGCTGGGAGGATGTAGGTTTGAGTCCACAAAACTTGGTGATGGAGAGGTGTGAGGAGTTATGAGGGGTAGGGAAGCCTTCATTCAACCAGTATGTATCTCCTCATGTCCACACACAGCACTAGTGGAGTTGTACTCCACCAGGGTAACTATTAGTAATAGTTGGGTTATTTCTCATCAAATTAATTATCAGCGCTAAATAGGATACACGTTATTAGCGTCACTGGCTTTACAATTTTAAGTACAAGCAAAATTATTATGTAATCAAGAGTATCCTTTGAAGCTGACAGGTTTAAGATGACTTATAAAGTCGGATTCAGGGCGTGCAACATCCCTTCTTGGATAACAGGATGAAGTCTTGGATTAAAATACAAAAATCTTAACTCAGGGTCTTCGATGTAGTAGCTGTAAGGATTAGGAGTAATTTGGGGCTACATAATCTTGGATCCGTTATTGGCTGTGAGGTATGCTAAACATTCATTGATAGCAGGGATAAGAAGGTGAGCTAGGCTAGAATATCGTTGGCTGTAAGGTATAGGAGGGTGGTGGAGTGTCGATGTGACAACGCCATCTCGGGGACCTCACTGTGGTAGATGTAAGGTTTATAAAGGGGGTGGGGATTCACCATCTTAGATACTGTCACTGGCTGTAGGATTTGATATTGCTCATTGACTGTAAGTTTTGCTAGACGCTCATTTTCTGTAAGGTGCTGTAGGGCTTAGAAGAAGGGCTGACTAGGTGGGATGTAGATGCAGCAACAGCCCCCAAAGGGGCTGAACATCATTCTGGCAACGTCGCCTTAAAAAGTACGCTAGAATAGGATTTTCCACACTACTCATTACCATTGGGATAAATAGGTGAGGGGTAGTTTTTATTAGCACCTTGTATTACTAATCATTAGGGCTATACGCCTGTGTACTAATTACTAAGAGGTGTCGGGGACAAGTAAGGTTGAATTTAGATAGGAAGTGTAACCACATTCATGTGGAGTGAGAGGGGAAAACCATTAAGGAAAACCACCCTTAATACACCTGACCATGATCAAGTCCCAATCTTCCCCTTCATCGTCAGTCTAGTATATTGTGTGAGAGAGAGACGCCTTAATTGATGCGGCCACCGAAGTGGGTATGAGTGTTAGTAACCTCATTATAGTATACAGAGGGCTAGGTAATATCACTCACCTAATTATAGTAATATTTGGTTAGGGCAATACTTGGCGTCATGGATAGTGAACATTAGGAATTGGATTCATTTAAGGGAAATCTTATATTATAATATTATAACCTGGGAATCGAACCCGGGACCTTTGGCTTTGTGAGCCAATGATTTACCATCCTAGTGATGACACATATGTGCCTTGTAGCATATATTAGTAGTGACGTCATAAGAATGATATTAAAGGCCGTTGGTTCCGACAGAATTTGAACAGCGAGTTGAAGAATCGCGACCAAGGCGAGGTGTGACCTCTCTAGCCGCGCAGGAAACACAAGGATCTAAACCAATATCGACCCTCGCGACTCTTTGAGCCGGCCCCCTCTTTTTTCCCACCATCCCCCGACAGAAGACAGATAGACAGACAGAATGAATACATTTCACGGTGATTTGCGATGAGCCCGCGTGTCCGTGTGATGCTGCGATGTGCAGTGAGGCAGTAGCGCGCACGCGCGGACCGCCGACCGGCTCTGTTGACACCAAGCGGGGAGGGTTACATTCACGAGCTCCTAATAGATTTCAATCCGCTCTTTGAAGTTTCCCCGGGGGGAGAGAATGAAGGGGGAGGGAGGACTATTGAAATATTTAGTTTCCACGAGGGTGGCTTTTAAAAACAAGCAAACGCATTGACGTGAAGCAGCCCCGGCTAATTTCGACACGACTTAAGTAGCTCAGTGCGGTCTAATAGGGACTCTCGCCATGGCTTTTATTACCCTCGAATCTGTCAGCGACCTCTGGGGGGAGGGGGTGCAAGCTAGTACAAAAAACAGTGATAGGGATTGCGAGTTGTGGGGCACTATTTTTGACAGTTTTTATAGTAAAAGAAATGTTCAAGGCTAAATCAACCAAAGCGTGTACTTTTCTTCATAAGACAATCTAAACGCTCACGGACCAATTAGCTAACAGCTCTAGATATTAGGAAGGTTATATTTAGAGGATGTGCACTCACATTTACGTGGAGGGAGAGTGGAAAGCCGTTTTGTGTGAAACAACCCTCAGTACACCCAACCAAGATTCGAACCTCGATCTCCCGTCATCAGCAGTGCGAGATTAGCGCGTCTGACCACGTGGCCACCAAGACGGGCTCTCGGCTGTTGTTGAATACTACTGTGGCCATGACAGATATCAACAACTGTTGATTTTGTTCACAATGTTTGTAACAAGAAGAATTTATTTACTGGTTGTTATCAGATGATATGCCCTTATGTTTAAATTTAGGGCCTATATAAATATACCTAAGGGCTATAGCCTATTATGGTACCAACGGTATATAGGAGAGCTGGTAAGCGACAGTTACCAGCAGCTTCCTGTAACTAGTGTCAACCTATTTGGAAATAGTTAATTTTCTTACTGATTCTATTTTATCAAACTATTCCAATAATCTCTCTCTAAGGATGATAGTAGCCTATGATTGGTGTTTTCGTACCTTATTGAGAGAACAAAATATTTTAATAAAACTATAGTGGTTTTTGTTTGGCGGTTGTGTCAACAGGAGATATTCTAGTAATGGACATGAAATAAGAATTACAATTGTTTATATTTACACTTGTATCTTGTTATAACTACCACCAAAATAAATGTTTTATATAACTTATAGAAAGAGTCAAGCAAAATATTAGTCCAAATAAATGGTCCGGAACTCCGCACGGACTTTCTCGCTCTATTGTTTCAGAATGGAGATATTTACTCAACACTCGTAATATAATATACACTAGCGAACACGCGCACAAATTGTGCTTTACATATGTAACACGTTTTCTGACTCACGGTTTTAAATTTTATAATTTTCTTTTTAAAGTATTAACGTCTTCATTTGTACATTTGGACCAATAAAAAATATTGATATTGTGTCTCAAAGGGTAAACACTTTGTATTCAAATTTTGACTTCTGGTTAAAATTATCGTCATTTTATTAGGGGATCTTATGGTTATCGCGTTGCTATTAAATTTCTCTTTCATAAATTTTGACAAATAAAATAGTTCATTATTGACTATTGAGACTAAAATTAGAGAGATAGATCATTGCTGTACCAGAGGCGAATCCTTCAGGAAATTAAACCAATTAAATTAATGTTAAAGTCAAAACTAGTTTTATTGTCACGTAATAACATCTCACTAAATAAATTTCATTATTTTAAATTGTTGTTGGTAATATTATTAAATGATTAATATACGATAATTATTATAAATACTTAAAACAATCACACTAAGTATTAAAATGGTGAAAATGGGCATTGGTGAAATTACCCAAATTTAAGTTGCACGCCTCTCACCTTTTTGCATAAACATTGTTTTAGTTTAAATTTATTTTATCATTTTTATTATTAGACCCTACTATTTCAGATATTAATAATAAATAAAGATCTTTAAAATAATGTATTTCAAAATAGCGTGCTTTAAACAATATATTTGAATAATACCACATAGAAAACGTGTTAGGGGTAACATTTCGATTTAGAACGAGAGATAGCTATTATATAGAGTGGAGTTCGATTGTTCGAAACCTGAATAACTCCATCTATTTTGTCTAATTGATTGAATAGTTTAAAATAACCTATGTATATGATAATTGTTATAATGCTTAAACGTATTTCTCTCTTAATAATCACTATTTGTTGATATTCTTAACATTTACGCATAATACATTTCAATACTAATAGAAAATTTTGGGTTATACCATTCATTAGAGGATTATTCTCAATTTTAGCGTTACACTGAAACATTACTCAAAGATCTACTCTCAAATTTTAAAGTATTTTTATGTCAAGATTTCTTGAGATACCTCCCACCCCCCTCCCCGACTTGATCCCAATGGAAGCGTCCGCGTCCATGGCCCCCTCTCCCCCCTCACGAAAATCCTAGATTCGCCCCAGTCCTGTACAAACATTTCCCCTAAAGAGATTAAAGGAAAAACAACATCAACTTCTTGAAAGACTTATTTGCTTATTCTCTGACATTGGAGAATTATTGCGTTAAAACTTAAGTAGTATTCTTCACAACTAGAGCTCACAAAATCGTATTCATATATTTGCCAATATCTCAGAAATTATTGGTTTTATAAAAAAAAAATTCTAACAAAAGTTTTTTTAATAATATTAAAATTTTACAATGATTATTATTATTATTATTATTATTAGCTCTGCGTCTTACTACCCGTTCGGGTTATACGAACTTACGCTAATGTGTAATGGTAGAGTGATTGTGAGATGAAATGAAGGACCTGCAGTTTAACGTGGAATTCGAACCACGGTGGAGGCCTGGCATTCCACACATTCATCAAGATGTCTTGTCAGAGGTGAAGGAAGGGTTTGGTAATCAGATAAATCTGTGCCGAGACCGAGGATTGAGCCCCGGCCGCCAGCATAGAAGTCTGACACCTTACCCCCTAGACCACCAGGTCACCTTTACAATGATAAGTTATTTAATATCTCGAATAGTCGCGGAGATATAGAAATGTTTGTTTCTGTAAGGAAGCCTAAAAGTCATTTTAATGAGAAAATGAAAGTAGCCATTTTGTTTATAATCTTAATCAACACCTAGAAGCAAATTTTAATCAAAATCGTTAGAGCTATTATTGAGAAAATTGTTTTTTTTTCTTCTCTTTTTGCCCTTCAATAAACTACCCTTAATTTTAGGGTTGGATATCCAATTCTAAAAAACCTTTTCGGGCAACTCTTATAAAACCATAGATATCAAGTTTTAGCCCGCTTGGTAACATAGCTTAGACTAGTCCGAGGTACAGACAGACACACGGAAATTTAAAAAAACATNTTGGGGGAGGGGGGGGGGGTCAAGAAACGTCGACATTCACCAAAATCTTGAGTTAGATATTTTTGACGATCATAATAATTTCTCTACCAGTAAGAATAGCGAGAAAGTAAAAGAAACTTGTTGTTAACAGCTCATTACCAAAAACAAGGGCGGTTTGAGTGTTGTCATCAACCCCTATTTCTTCCACTGGTTCACCATCTAAATTTATAGAGAAGGTAGCCTTTTAGAATGTCTCGTTTGAAAATCATTTTTAAGTGAACTACAGGCACCGCTTACATCCAAATGGTTATTTTTATAAGTTCATACTTCAATAATGTAAAAACAGTCAAAAGAAAAAGAATCGCTAAAAACTAATTGTTGGTTGTGAAAGTTTTGACTCCCAAACGTAACAAGAGCTCAACATATGTTCTTTAAGATCACATGGTTTGGTGGTAGCTTTTCTTAGCTGTCACTTACCTCCACCCCTACAGTAGGTGCCCCGCATATCTGCTTCTGTGGGTCTATCCTGAAACAGGTATCAACTGAACGTTTTCCATTCTTCTAGGTCCTGAGTGTCTTCTTTAACGTCTTTATTTAGCTTCTCTTCGTTATCATCCTAATCAGGCTCCTTTCCTCTCCTACCCTCCTTAACTCTTCTTCAACACTTCCTCACCCGGTCCATCCATTTCACTTCTCTACTCTTATTCACAACCACATTTCAAAACCTTTCAAATACCTTCCTTCTCTCTTTTTGATTGTGCACTTCTCAGATCCATACATCACAACACTCCACACAAAACATTTTACAAATACTTTTCTTAACTCGGTCAGGATTCTTCCAGATGTCAATAATCCCCTCATCCTTCCATATTCTCCCTTTCCCATAGCTATCCTGCTTCTAACTTCCTCTGTACAGTTTCCATTACAAGTCACCAGACCTCCCTGACCTCCCTGAGACCTTACTGGTTCTAGTCTCTTCCTTTCAATGAATATAACAACATGGCTTTCTTCCTTTCCAACTCTCATTGCTATTACCTTAATTCCCAATTCCTTTCACACTCTTATAATACTACCCATCACCATTCTTCTTCCACTATGCTAACACCGCTTGATCATCCGCGTACTTAATGGTTTTTAGTCGTTTTTCACTTCCTACAACGCCTCGTACTCTTTCTAGAGCCTTATCTGTCAACTTTTTGCTGTTAATATTGAAAACAGCTGGTGAATTACAACATCCTGGTCGCAACCCTCTTCCAACGCTTATAGTGTATCTTCCATTCCGTACTCCTCTCCTCTCACCTCCACTCTCTGTCCTGTGTACAGCTGTTTATCGGTCTTATACACTTCTATACCAATGCCAATTTTCAACGCGTGTTCTGCCAGTATTCATAGACACCCAACTGCACCCCTTTTCCCTTTCTAAGATCAACCTGCTCTTCTCCCAAGCTCCCATTATATTCTCCTCAGCACTGTCCTTGTCACAGCCTTGGTGATTTGACATATAAAACTAACTGTCCTATAGTCCTTACATTCTTTGGCGTTTCACTTTATTGATAAGGGGAACAAAATGATCTTAAGCAGATCTGTTGGTCAAGTGCCGGTGTCGTAAGTCCTATTGACTAGATTAGTTGGTAGTGTTAACACCCCAATTCCAAAGGCTTCAAGTGCATCAGATGGTACTATTCGGTCACATCCCATCGCTTCTATTTCCCTGAGATCTTGGATCGCCTTCTCAAGTTTCCATCTTTCTATCAGCGGTCCTTGGTCCTCCTAGCAACGTTCCAGCCCCAGTCCTCTATGATCATATAGCTTCTCTATGTTTCCTTGTTTGCTTTTGAGCATGAAGTTATCCTTCCCTGCTTATTGTCATTAGATCTCTCCTTGTTCAACCCTTTGCTTTGATGTACTGTACATCTCTTCCATCTCCCCGTGATTTTCGAGTTCTTTCTTCCTCCTCTTCACATTCTCTCCATCGCCTCCTCCCTGGCACTGTCAGCCACGCTTCTCGAACCATTCAGTTTTCTATTATATTGTTTTGGCACCGTGTATTACTACCCGTCTGGGTTATATTTTTATGCACTAATTACGCTAGTAGTTTTAGGGATTAGGAAGGCTATATTCATAGGAAGTGTACTCACATTTACGTGTGGAGAGGATGGAAAACTATTTTGGAAGGTACACCCGAGCTAGATTCGAACCTCGATCTCCCTTTCATCAGCAGTCTAGTCTAACACAAAAGTAGCGTGGCAACCGAAGCAGGTCGTTTTATCTATTGCCTTTTGCCTGCTTATGACGTCATTTTTCTCTCATACTCTCCTCTCCTGCATATGTAGGCGTATGTGTATTCGCTCAATGTATGTATATAATACATACACATGTATCAACGAGTTAATATAATAAAATACTGATTTAATAGCGAATTTCAAACTTCCACCTTCTCTTAAAATGAATCATAATTGATATTTAGTTGAGTTAATATTGCTGCTAAGCAAATGATATAGGTCTACATTTTAAAACTGTACGGAACTCCGCGCGGACTTTCTCACTCCATTGTTTAAAAATTGAGATATTTACTCAAAATTCGTAATACACTAGCGAACCCGTGAATAAATTGTGCTATAAACACGTAAAAAAAAATTGAATCATGGTTTTAAATTTTATAAGTTTATGTTTGTAGAATTAACGTCTTCATTTGTACATTGGGACCAATAAAAAATATCGATATTGTGTCTCCAAGGGTTAACACTTCGTATTAAAATTATGACTTCTGGTTAAAATGTTCTACATTTTATTAGGGGATGCACATCTTATGGTTATCGCGTTGTTATTAAATTTCTCTTTAAAAAATTTTGACCAATAACATTAGTTAATTATTGACTATCGAGTCTAAAATGAGAACGATAGATCATTGCTGTACCAGTGGCTGATCCAGGAGCGGGGCATATGCCGTGGAGGGCGCACACCCCCTTCAATAAATTAAACAAATCAAATTAATTTTAAAGTCACTACTAGTTTTATTGTCACGAACACTATCTAACTAACCAAATTTCATTTTTTAAATTGTTATTGGTAATATTATTAAATAATTAATATACGGCAGTTATTATTAATTACAGTATATTAATTGGTAAAAATGGGCGTTAATGAAACTACCCAAATTTAAGTTGCGCGCCCCTCCCCTTGTTGCACAAACATTGTTTAGGTTTAAATTTATTTAATCATTTTTATTATTACTATTTCAATGATTAATAATAAATAAAGATCTTTAAAATAATGTATTCTTAAATAACGAGCTTCAAACAAAATACTTGACAAATATTACACACATAACGCGATAGCATGGTTTAGTGGTAAATTGAGAACTAGCCAGCTTTACTATAGAGTGGAGTTAAAGTTTGATTGTTCGAAATCTGAATAATTCCATCTATTTTGTCTAATTGATTGAATAGCTAAAAAAAAATATTTATATATGTTTTACAATGTTTCCCTCATAATAATCACTATTTGTTGATGTTCTTATTATTTACTTGTAATAAATTTCAATACTAATTGCATACATTTAAAGTTACACCCTTCATTAGAGGATTATCATCAAGCTTAGCGTTACACTGACAAATTACTTAAATTTTGAAGTATTTTTATGTCCAAATTTCTTGATATGCCCCCTTCTCCCTCTCCCCGACCCGATCCCAATAGGAGAACCCACATCCCTTCTCCCCCCCCCACACGAAAATCCTGTACTGTACAAACATTTCCCCTAACGAGGTTAAAGGAAAAACAACATCAACTTCTTGAAATACTTACTTATTTGCTTACTCTCTGGCATTGGAGAATTATTACGTTTAAACTTAAGTAGTATATCTGTCCAACTAAAGCTCACAAGATTGTATCAATATATTGGCCAATATCTCAGAAACCGTTGGTTTTATAAAATATATATTTCAAAGAAAGTTTTATTAATATTACTAAAACTGTACAGGTTATTTAGTATCACAAATGGTTGTGGAGATATATAAATGTTTGTTTCTGCCTTAAGGTCATTCTCATCGGAAAATGTAAATAAAAAAACAAGCATTTTGTTTAGAATCTTAGTCAACTCCTAGATACAATTTTTATTACTACCGCGTCTTACTACCCGTTCGGATTATATGCACTTACACTGATGTATGATGGTAGGGTGATAGTGATATGAAACACACGTCTTGCCAGAAGTGAAGATATTATTCGGCAATCAGATAAATCACCCCCTAGATACAAATTTTAATCAAAACCATTATAACCGATTTTGAGAAAATTGAATTTTTCTCTTTTCACCCTCTAGTAAACTGCTCTTAATCGTGTGGTTCGACAGACACACATACAGATGGCGTTGCAAAAATCACATTTTAGCGTTCGGGGGATTATGAAACTTCGACATCCATCAATATCTCGGGTTAGATTTTTTACTTTACCTTAATCCTTTAAAGCATACATTAAGGATTTTTTTTTACAATGAAAACGTATTTCTAAATACATTTCAAATTTAATTTTAACAAAAAAATAAAGTTTTCATTCAGATTGAGTGTTGCTCAGTGAAACCACAATGCAACTAAGCTCCAGTATATTCTTACATGGTGTGGTATGCTACAAAGCAATGTTTAGCTTCATTGAGACACAATGCCACCTCGCATGTCTTACAACTTCATGCTGTAGAGGGCACAATGCCAGCTTGAACTCCTTATAGGTAAATGAGCCACCTTGTCCAATCTGTTTTCAAGAGGAACTTGAGGCTTGAAGCAGCTCACTGGCCTTGGAAGTGGTTTTCTTACTCCAGGTGAAGATTGTGTTGCACCAATAAATATATCTGCTACAGAAATGAGAAATTTGTTTAGTGATAAATGGGAGCCTTCACTTTGGAGTGCTTAAATGACAAGCCCATTTGACAGTGCAACATCCACAAAGTGCCAAAATATACGGTGCCACCACTTGCGGCATTTCCGGCTTATTTCGTATAATAAGGATTTCAAGATATCAACTTTATCCACATGGACCATGTGCTGGTTGTAATCTTTCACTTGTTGTGGACAGGTTACTATTTGTATTGTTCCATCTTTATTTTTTCTCTTGACTTCAAGAAATAAACGAAGGATTGTAGGAATTAGACAAAAGTGTAATACATTTGTTGTATTTCCACTTTAGCCAAGAGACTCCCGTAAATGAAGAGTGAAACTCACTATCACCTTTCTCCACATCACATCTTTCACTGTGCTGCATGCATCACTTGGGTCTTTAGCGAACTCATTGGATCAACACTTTAAAAATAGTTGTCAAAATGAACATGATGACCCAACCCAGAAAGTTCAAAGGTTAGACCTTTAGCATCTCGAGAACCTTATAGTTTATCAATATTGCCTTCAACCTTCCCTGTGTGTATCTGAAACTGGCAGACAAACCTATAGTTTCCCAATATCGCCTTCAACCATCCCTGTGTGTATC
>CABEEJ010003385.1:0-83811 GCA_901482245.1 Timema douglasi | reverse complement strand
TGCATGCTGGTTGGTCTTCTGGTGGAGTCTTGCCGAGTTTGAGGCGAGACTTAATGTCCAACGCACTGATCCTTCAAGTCTGCCATTTTTCTTCTCTAAAAGAAAATTGTAGAACATCTCTATCACTGATGCACACAAAAAAAAGTAATGAATAAAACGTTTATTGGCATCAGCGGGAAAATTAAATTTAAAATTAAGATTTTGAACTCTATCTGGCAGCCTAAGTCTGTATTATGTCCAGTTAGCGCTTCACGTGGCCAGTCTGTAAACTTTATGATCACACCTCAAATGTATTTGTATATATGTATGTATATATGCATATTATATAAGTATATTCATAAAATATACGAATGCATGCGATTAAAATGTTACATTTAAAGTTGGCTGGGAGGGGGTGCGAGTTAAGTTCAGTATGTTTGTAGTTATTATAGAAAGTAACTATTTTGAACAAATTAAATTAAATATGGCTTCAATACATATATTTAATTTAATATTATAAAAATTTCAATCTCAGCAGTTTTTGAATATGTGTCATAAATAAGTATAGGGCTTTTAATGATACATTTTTTAGATAAAAAGATGAGTCCTGTTTAAATTCCATTATGTTCTTGACAAACATTCAAGAACTGTTGAAACTAGTTTTTGTATAAAATTAAACTATATATATATAAATAATGGAGAAATATTTTATCTGTTTTTGACAAAAGCGTTTGTTTGTTTTTTTAAATAACTACAACGATATTGGCCTAAATTTGCACTCCGTTTTATCCCATCCACAAGATTTATTGACAGCTTAATCCAAGCGGTAAGAATGAGGAAGGTAGCTGGGAATTAATGTTCCCACATTGGTGAGGAGATGAGAAAACTACATGTGTGAAGTTATCTCCAACACACCCGGTGAAGGTTCTTACCCTAAAGTCTTGATCGACAGTGACCGATTGCAATGCGAGTCCGACACCTTAGACTACTCTTCCACTGGTGAGATTATAATACCCCTAGGTGAGGACGGGGGTATATTCCATCGAGGTCTATTAGAATGGATCTTGGAGATAAAGGTTTGAAACTTGGTAGGATGAACTGAGGGATAGTTCTCCGCAATAATGGGAGCTCATTTTCTCTAAGCTACCCTTAATAAATAAAAATTAATAAAGGATTAATATCCTTTATGCTAAATGCATCGTTAAATAATGAATCTACTGATGAACAGTAACTATCGTAATCTTAGGTATAATGTTTGAGAATGTGCCATGCTAGTATGGGTTGTTTCCTATAGGACTTGCAGGGGTTCATGGATGACGCTCCCCATGGGGTCATCTACATGAGCCTGGGGACCAACCTCCCTAGTGCCTATCTGCCTCCAGAGAAGATAGCAGCCTTTATCGAGATATTCACCCAACTCAAGCAGAAGGTGCTCTGGAAGTGGGAGAACGGGACTTTGTCTGGTCGTCCTCCCAACGTCAAGGTTGCCAAATGGTTCCCTCAGCAGGATATACTAGGTGCCTAGACTAAGTTTATAATCCTCAAAACCTGGCAATAGAGCTTAATATACACATTAGCACCACGTCTAACTACCCGTTCGGGTTATACGCTTAATATTACATACATACCTAATCATGCCGTTCCCTTACGAGGTAGGCAAAAAACTGTGAATATAGATTAAAAATCAACAGCTACGGACTTAATCCATCCTCTCTAACTTTCTCCACACTTCCTTATTATTACATACTTCCTTCGCTGCAACAAAATCCATACACCGAGTCTTTCACGCTCTTGTATTCTTAAAACTCTTAATGTTTCTTTTTTTTTTCAACCATTCGTCTACCAAATTTAACCAAGTCTTCTTACAAAGCCTATCCTTTCCTTTTGATATACGGCCCTTACTTACTCTAGAGCATTATTAAATTGATATTTCATTGCATCACTTTCAAAACTAGGCTACCAACCTATCCCTATCTTGAGCTAATTCCATCCAGTCTACCTCACTATATCCTATCCCTGTCTTGAGATAGATCTATTCGGTATACTTCAGTAAACCCTCCCCCCATCTTGAGCTTGTCTTATCCAGTCAATCTAATCTCACCATATCCCTATCTTAAGCTTGTTCTATCCAGTCTAACTCATTACACACTATACTTACTTTTATATAGTTTTATCAATTCTATCTCATTACACCCCATCTCTTTCATGTTCATTCTCTGCGTCTAGTTCTTCCTACTGGTTCCTTCCATTAAGTTTGCCAGTCAATTCCCTGAACAAGGTTCTAGTTTATTCCTTTCATGCTGCGTGTCCTTCCCACCCTAACCTACGAGATACTACTAACCTAACAATGTCTGGTGATGAGTAAAGTGTATGTAACTAATCATTTTGTACCTTCCTCCACTCTCCATTATCTTCATTCCTATTTGGACCGAATATTATCTTAATCAGGCTACTTTGTTTTCGAACACCCTAAGTGACCATGTGTCACAACCATAAAGAACAACAACTCTTAAAACCACTAATGATGGTGTCCCCTCCAGATCATCCCAACATGAGGGCCTTCATCTTCCAAGGAGGTCTGCACAGCGCTCAGGAGGCCCTGTACCACGCGGTGCCCGTCATAGGCATTCCGGTCCTTGCCGAGCAGCTGCAGAACGTCAGGATGATACAGAAACGGGGGTTCGGGGTCCTCGTTGACTTCTTCAACCTCAGCTCTTCGTCGCTCAGATGGGCGCTCAAGGAAGTCTTGGAGGATCCTCGGTGAGGCACCAACTCACCGATATAGGATCGAGTGGTGTGGCCTAAAATGTATTTTGGCGGCCTCGGGAGGGGACATATCATTTATCAAAGCTATTATTTAGTAATTTTTTTTTCACAATTCGGAATTTTTATAAGGGTATATCTTTTGTAGATCAAGTGATAAGCCTGGTATTAAAATGTAGCCTACATTATAAACGTATTCAACCCATTCAGGCTATAAACATATGTACTAATTACCCTAATGCGTTTGGGATGAGGAAGATTGAATTCTGGAGGACTTGTAATCTCATTTACATGGAAGGATAGTGAATAAATATTTAGTAAAAAAAAATCCTCAGTGCACCCGATCGGAATTCAGACTCTATTCTCCCTGTCATAGGCAGTCCAGTCTATTGTTAAAGTGATGCGTTAGACCGTTCAACCACCCAATCAGATATCTTTGCCGCTCTTTATTTAAGTTGCACTTATTAACGACCCTCGTGGTTTGCTTGCATGAGATCACAATCGAACGTAAGACATGGAACTTTATCGATTATAAATTGTTTCACTGATGGCTTAGGGACGTAACTCTTGCAATGAACTGCATTACCCATGATGGGGAGAGATGGGTTTGAATCCCGATTAAGTGTGCAGAGAATTGTTTTTCCTAAACAATTGTCCACTCTTCCTCAGTGTGAATGCAGCTACACTACCTCTGATATTCAACCTTCTTCATCCTTGACACATAAACGTAATTAGTACATATTCTTATAACCCGAACGAGTAGTGAGAAGTGAAATTAAGACGAGTTTTACTAAGCCACGTGGTGACCTGGCGGTCTAGGGGTAAGGTGTCAGACTTCTGTGCTGGCGTCCGGGGCTCTATCCTCGGTCCCGGCAAAGATTTATCTGATTACCAAACCCTTCCTTCACCTCTGACAAGACATCTTGTTAATGTGGGGAATGCCAGGCCTCCACCGTGGTTCGGATTCCACGTTGAACTGTAGGTCCTTCATTTCATCTCACAATCACCCTNAACTGTAGGTCCTCCATTTCATCTCACAATCACCCTACCATTACACATTAGCGTAAGTGCGTATAACCCGAATGGGTAGTAAGACGCGGTGCTAATAATAATAATAATAATAATAATAATAATAATAATAATAATAATAAGCCACGTTTTGGACACGTTCCCACAGATACAAGACTAACGCCCAAGAGGCGTCTCGCCTATTTCGAGACCAGCCCGAGACTCCGCTAGAGCGCGCGGTGTACTGGACAGAGTACGTGATACGTCACAAGGGCGCGACGCACCTGAGGTCCGCCTCGTTGACTCTATCTTGGTACCAATACTACCTCCTGGACATCCTCCTGCCCACTTCTGCTCTCCTGCTCCTGGTGTGCTGGGCGGTCGGCGCGATACTGCTGTGGGCCCTCAGGAAGACGTGGTCCATTCTCGAGTTGAAGGCCAGGCGATGTAAGAATACTTTGTTCGGAATTTCTGAGACGAAGAAAAAATAATGAAGTGACAAAACATAAATAACTCTATAAACAGACAACTATTCAACATCTGTCATAAACAGAACCAGGATTTTTGATGACAAGTCGTTTTTTTTTATCTAGTACATCACAAACAAAGCTCGTGTGTGCGTGCATAAAGTCTATTCACTATCCGCTGGTCGTAGAATTATTTAAAATATAACGTAATATTTGTTTGGTAAAAATAATCCTTACATATTATTATTATTAGCACCGCGTCTTACTACACGTTCGGGTTATACGCACTTACGCTAATGTGTAATGGTAGGGTGATTGTGAGATGAAATGGAGGACCTACAGTTAAACGTGGAATCCGAACCACTGTGGAGGCCTGGCATTCCCCACATTCACAAGATGTCTTGTCAGAGGTGAAGGAAGGGTTTGGTGATCAGATAAATCTGTGCCGGGACCGAGGATTGAACCCCGGCCGCCAGCATAGACGTCTGACACCTTACCCCTAGACCACCAGGTCACCCCTTACATATTATAAATCGAAGACTCTTAAAATTGATATCAACAAACTGTTCCGTTTCTTACAGTTATATTAAATTACCTAATCATTGCTTTAAGGGTGATATTACACTTTAATATTTCTTTATATAAATGTTATTTATATAAAAGAAATGTGATATGACTTTGAGGATATATTTTTTGTTTCTTAAGGCCAAAAAGAAATTATATTTTTTGGAAATGTGGACGTTAAATGGCGCTCTCTACTATCCCGCCATGCCTTCAAATTATGAATAAGGCGTATAACCCGAACGGGTAGTAAGACGCGGTGGTATAAAATATATTATGTTGCTCGAAAACAATGCATGTATGAATGTATGCCCACACATCACAAAGCGCTACCTTGAACTCATGAGAACAAAATGTAGGAAAAGATCGGTTGACAACCATATCGCTTATATATCTGCAAGTGAATGTAGATGTAAGAGAGAAACAGAATCTTCCCAGCAATTTCAAATCAATCACATTGTCAAACTGGTTGATTCGATATATCCTCGTTAATGGGCCCCTTAATACAGGCCTAGGGACAACTTTGAAACCAAAGATACCTTAATTGGTAAATCTCCAAGATGGATATTTATCCACTAATAGTTTTATATCTAGATCTAGAACTCATATTTGACCGTTTAAAGGAATCTCAGTTCAATAATAAATAATTTTAAACTGTGTCAGTGTTGAATCTTTGTTAATGTGTCGTTTCACCATTAAATTCACATTTTAATATGTGTGTGCTGTGGTTGTATAAGTGTACTATATACAATTGAAATGTATGACATTCATAAGCCTCAGACCTATCAACCCATCATGTGGTCAAATGAAAATTGTTTCTAATAAAATAAAAACGTCATAAAACAAACACCAGTCCACATTCTGTGGTAACCTTACTTCTTAACCCCTTTCAAATCCCTAAAAAAAACACTAATAAGCCTCTTGAAAGAATTCAGACACCCTTTCAAGCCCTATGAGGCCGTGTAGGGACCCTGAGACTATAGATACTACTAGATACTCGCAAATAACTCTATAAATGCTCAAATACCTTCAAATCTTTCAAGGATAACATGGAGACATCAAAGACTCCTTTAAAACCCTTATACACTCTTTGAAGACACCCAGTGACCCACAAAGTTACCATGGAGACATCAAAGACTCCTTTAAAACCCTTATACACTCTTTGAAGACACCCAGTGACCCACAAAGTTACCATGGATACATCAAAGACTCCTTTAAAACCCTTGTACACTCCTTTGAAGACACCCAGTGACCCACAAAGTTACCATGGAGACATCAAAGACTTCCTTAAAACCCTTGTACACTCTTTGAAGACACCCAGTGACCCACAAAGTTACCATGGAGACATCAAAGACTCCTTTAAAACCCTTGTACACTCCTTGAAGACATCCAGTGACCCACAAAGTTACCATGGAGACATCAAAGACTCCCTTAAAACCCTTGTACACTCTTTGAAGACACCCAGTGACCCACAAAGCTACCCTGGAGACATCAAAGACTCCTTTAAAGCCCTTGTACACTCCTTGAAGACAGTCAAGAGCCAGTGAGTCGATAGAAGATATTGTCTTGCGAGTCTCGAGCACGCCATAACCTGACACAATTGCGACGTAATTGCTCCAAGTTGGCTGTTGGATATCGTGAGATAACGCGGTCATTTGTGGTTAACTTTAATGACGTTTGAAAGCACTGACATGTTTCAAGTAATTAATAACTTTTTTTTTAACCCGCACTCATAGGCACGTGAACGGGAGGTTTGGGTTTGAATCCCAGTCATTGTGCCACGGAGGTTTTTTTTAATAAATGCTTTTCCACTCTTCTCCCATACAAATGCTGGTAAATTTTCTTGAAACTCTACCTTCATCATTTCTCCATTAATGGTATCGATGGCCTAGATGGGTAGTACGACGTGGAGTGAAAATAGCTATTTTCCAGATATTACTACCCGCCCAATTTAGCCACATATTTACCGGATTCGATATGAAGGCGGTGGTATTTTTTTGTAAGTGTACCCTATTTCTTGGAGGGATGGCGGGAAAAAACCCTTAAGGAAACATCCCCCTTTAGTACACCCGGTAGATAATTGAGCTCCATCCTCACCATCATTGGCAAGCCAGACCAGATGAACCTAACATATATCCCGCGTGCACACATATGGAGGTAATTATTTATTTACCAAAACAAGTTTTAAAAATGATGAAATGCCTATGTGTTTGTTTCTTGTGTTGTTATTTTCAACACCGTGACTTACTACCCAATCGGGTTTATGTACTTACTACGCCGATGTGTTAAGGATGAGTAAGGTGGAATTTTAGAGTAAGTGTATCCGCATTCGCGTGGAGAGAAAATGGAAAACCACCCTCAGTACACCAGACTGGGATTTTTATCTTAAGTTTTCTGTTGTGAATCTATCAAAAAATTATTGATTTTCTTTGGAGAAAGATTAAATCTAGAGCCTTTTTTTCATAACTCTGCAAATATGTCTAAAATGTCGTTGTAAATGAGATAATGTCATAGTTTCACACACAAAAAAAACTATTAATAAAACTCAAACTATAGGGTTGTTAAAGAAAAAGAGTCTTGTTGGAATATTTCTACTCTATCTTGGAATGAACCATATTTTGAAATAACGCATCGTAGAATTGAATATTTCGTTAGCGCTGAAACGTCTGCGCGGAAATTTTCCGCTTAACGAGGTGGCCCCCTTAAGGTGGGGATATAAGGAACGCTAGAAAAGATAAGTTTTTTTTCAGTTTTTATAACAAGCCATTTTTTCGGACAAAATAAATTAAATGTTCATTCAGTACAAACATAGAGTTTAACTTTCTTCACATGGTGGTATCAACAGTTATTGAATATCTGTCATGAGCATAGCAGAATTAGATGAGAAAAAATTTTAAATAAAGAGAAAAAGTTGTAAAATATTTCTAGAACACAGTTGACACCCGCCTCGGTGGCGTAGTTGGCTAACGCGCTTGTCGTGTTGAGCTCGACTGCTGAGGACGGGGAGATCGAGGTTCGAAACTCGGTCGGGTGAACTGGGGGTGGTTTTTCCTAAATGGTTTCCCACTCTCCCTCCACGCAAATGCGGGTTCACTTCCTCTAATTCAACCTTCCCAATTCCTAATCCATTAGGGTAATTAGTACTTAAAGCGTATAACCCGAACGGGTAGTAAGACGCGGTGCTAATTATTATTATTATTATTATTAACACGCTTGACAAATTCAAAAACTGTTGATATCACCACTGAAGATAATTAAATTATATGTTTATACAGCAGCAATATTTGATTTATTTGGACCAAAAACATTTTGCTCGCTTAAAAAACTACAAAGAGACTGACCTTATCTCGCGTCCCATACAGCAAATGATCTGCGCAACATGTCACATGTTCAACCAATCACGCATTTTATCAATCGGACACAGATTGTAACTATCCAGACCTGACCTTGTAGAAACACACACCCTCCTACCCCCTCTTGAAGCTGTTATCAACCGTAACTATCACATTGATCAGCAAGTAAACACTTGGAAGAGGAAAGATAAACTTGTTTGTAAGTTGTAACACTCAAATGACAATACTCGCTATCTGAGACTAAAGTTACTAAATCTACTTTCAACTATTCGTACGTCGAGTCATGTGATATGCAGCTGTCACTTTTTTCATGTGGAGTCAACTGTTCAAACTGTCGTAGTTGAACGCGGAAGTGTTTAGATGTGTAGTTGTGTAGAGTTTAGTGAGAAATTGTCACACACTCACAGTCCATGAGCCCCAAGCTACAATACAATTGAGTAGTGAAAGGATTGGGCAGTTTTTAGGAACGAGAACACGCGACAATATTGTTGCAGTCTTGTTAGAGGCTAGCCCTGTTAGAAGCCAGTCTTGTTAGAGGCTAGCCTTGTTAGAAGCCAGTCTTGTTAGAGGCTAGCCTTGCTAGAAGCCAGTCTTGTTAGAGGCTAGCCTTGTTAGAAGCCAGTCTTGTTAGAGGCTAGCCCTGTTAGAAGCCAGTCTTGTTAGAGGCCAGCCTTGTTAGAAGCCAGTCTTGTTAGAGGCTAACCTTGTTAGAAGCCAGTCTTGTTAGAGGCTAGCCCTGTTATAAGCCAGTCTCCTTATAGGCTAGCCTTGTTAGAAGCCAGTCTTGTTAAAGGCTAGCCTTGTTAGAGGCTAACCTTGTTATAAGCCAGTCTCCTTAGAGGCTAGCCTTGTTAGAAGCCAGTTTTGTTAAAGGCTAGCCTTGTTAGAGGCTAACCTTGTTAGAAGCCAGTCTTGTTAAAGGCTAGCCTAGTTAGAGGCTAACCTTGTTAGAAGCCAGTCTTGTTAAAGGTTAGCCTTGTTAGAAACCAGTCTTGTTAAAGGCTAGCCTTGTTAGAAGCCAGTCTTGTTAGAGGTTAGCCTTGTTAGAAACCAGTCTTGTTAAAGGCTAGCCTTGTTAGAGGCTAACCTTGTTAGAGGCTAACCTTGTTAGAAGCCAGTCTTGTTAGAGGTTAGCCTTGTTAGAGGTTATCCTTGTTAGAAGCTAGCCTTGTTAGAAACCAGTCTTGTTAAAGGCTAGCCTTGTTAGAGGCTAACCTTGTTAGAAGCCAGTCTTGTTAGAGGTTAGCCTTGTTAGAGGCTAACCTTGCTAGAAGCCAGTCTTGTTAGAGGCTAGCCCTGTTATAAGCCAGTCTCCTTAGAGGCTAGCCTTGTTAGAAGCCAGTCTTGTTAGAGGCTAGCTTTGTTAGAGGCTAGCTTTGTTAGAGGCTAGCCTTGTTAGAGGCTAGCCTTGTTAGAGGCTAGCTTTGTTAGAGGCTAACCTTGTTAGAAGCCAGTCTTGTTAGAGGCTAGCCTTGTTACAGTCTTGTTAGACTCCATTTGAGAGACTTATGGAAAGTTATCAGGTAACAGCCTCGGAATGTTTTTCAGGGTTACCCATGTGGGTAAAATTGTGTTAAGGGTTCCGGACTACCACTAATGTAGAGACTGGAGGGCATAAAAGGCCAGAGAAAGGGCTCAAGGAGCTGTAGGATGTGAAAAGGATTCGCTCGTAGTGGTCATACCTAGTTCTTGTACAACTTATAAATATCCTTTTATAGTTCATACTCGTTTTAAAATAAACGTCAAAAGAAAATAACCCCTTTCATTTTACCATCTTTTCTCACGTGGGTTATACGCATACTAACTATACTAAGAGTATTATTATTAGCACCGCGTCTTACTACCCGTTCGGGTTATACGCACTTACGCTCATGTGTAATGGTAGGGTGATTGTGAGATGAAATGAAGGACCTACAGTTTAACGTGGGATCCGAACCACGGTGGAGGCCTGGCATTCCCCACATTCACAAGATGTCTTGTCAGAGGTGAAGGAAGGGTTTGGTAATCAGATAAATCTGTGCCGGGACCGAGGATTGAACCCCGGCCGCCAGCACAGAAGTCTGATACATTACCCCTAGACCGCCAGGTCACCCGTAACTATACTAAGAGCTTGATTGGGATGAGGAGGGTAGAACTTTAAAGTAACTGTACTCGCATTTGCGTGAAGTAATAGAGGGAGTGGAAACCATTTACTAAAAATAGCCCTCGGTACACCCAACCGGTATTCGAACCTTGATATCCTTATTATCAGCAGTGCATTCTACAGAGAAAGGGTCGACCTTTCTTGTCTTTGGGTAAAATGCTCGTCTTAGGAACCGATAGTCATGGGCTCAAACACAGACGAGGTCGACGGATTATTCTTGAACGATAAAAATCCGTAGCACAACTTTCTTCGGAGGGGAAGTAAAACCTTCTGTCCCAGGTAGATTGTCACAGGTGAAAAGAACCCTGGAAGGTATATGAAAATACCTCTTCCGGTAAAATTGGTAGGTTCTTTCGTGCTCACTTGTAGTAACTATCGTGTGCTGATATAATCAGTCAACTCAGAAAGTGCACGATAAATACCTCAAATAAATTAATTTAAAAACATTATGAAAGTGACACCTTCGACTATTCAGCCACCGAAGGGAGTTAAACTGTTTTCAATGTCGAACACAAAAATAAAATGTGTTTTCTAAATGCTCTTCCTATGAAAATTGGAATGTGTGGTAACATTCTGCTATGAATAAACGTTCAGAAAATACAAACACATATGTCCCATTATGTTAGCTTGTGTATATAGGCTACCTGACGGGTAGAAAAACGATGTTTATACAGGGTGTTTCTGAGCTCTCTGCCCAAACTTAAACCATGTCCCGATGTGATGAGGTGACGGTGATAGTATGATGGTGATAGTGAATATGAGGAAGATAGTGAATATGAGGGCGATAGTGAATATGAGGATGATAGTGAGTATGTTGGTGATAGTGAGTATGAGGATGATAATGAATATGATGGTGATAGTGAGTATGAGTGAGCGTTAGGGTAATTTCCTTTTCGGGAAAAGTACACCATATACCAGCCGGGAATCGAGCCTGAGACCCCTAGAGTCGTAGCCAGGAGCACCTACTACTATACCACGGGGCCAGCTATTAATCATATTAACTCAACAAGACAATACTGGTAAAGTGCTTAAATGTGTGGTTTAAAACCTTTTCTTTATCTTGCTATCCGGTAGTATTTAAAAAAAAAAGATAGCGTTTAATTTATTGACACATAAATTTTTGTGAAGAAGGCACTTGACAATACCTCAGTTATTACATAATATAGAGTATAGCGTCATATTTCTAAGGTACTTATTAAAATGGAGGGTTTTCCTGCGTCCAGACATGCACACTACATTGAGGTCCAACCGGTGTAAGATGGGGTTAATTTATGTGTATGTTACGGCTTTATTGTTTCAATCAGGTAAGTTTATATGTATATAAAATTATATTGTTTATACATTAATATCCCTCTCAATTTTTTTTTTTCAATTTCGAACAGTGAACAAACAAATTTAATTTAAAAGCCTTATCTGACAACTATTAATGTTACTAACTCTACTTTCACGTATTCATGCGTCTAGTCATGTGATCTAGAGCTACTATTTTTTTTAACGATACTATCTATAAAATAACAAAAATAAATCTAGCACCTAATCTTACAACCCATTTGTACTGTGCGAATATATACTAATTACACTAATGTGTTACGAATGAGGAAGTTTGAAACTTAGCCTTATTTGTGTTGAGGGAGAGTGTGAAGCAATAGAGGGTAAGCCACATTTGCTCATTACGTCAGACCAGGACTCAAACCCCAATCTTCCCTTTATAGGCAGTCCCAGTAGATTGCGAAAGTGACGTCTTGGACCATTCGACCACCGAAGCGGCTCAGTAGCCATAAATAATAATTAAATGTTATTACCTAGTATTGACCATAGAAAATATATTTTTAACTAGTTATTTTTACCAAAATTCTACTGCACGTTAGTAAAAAATATATATGGGCACTTTTGTATTAGTTGTTCTGTCTTACGACAGGTCAATTCCTTTTGTCATTGAACTTAGACCTCCAATGCACCCTGTCCTCTGCCACCTCCTCCAGCTCCTAGAATGTTCTTCTTTCTTTCAAATCATCAAGTATTTGAATCTTCTCTCTTCCTAAGCTCCTCTTTCCCTCAACTTTTCCTTCTATAACGTCGCACAGAAGACAGTTCCTCCTAAGGATGTGTCTTATCAAGTTTACTTTGCACCGAAAAATCGCATCTAAAATAGATCTCTTATCACCCACTCTTCTTAGGGCTTTTTTTATTTGTCCACCTGATCTTCTCAAGTCTTATCCAGCACCAAAATTCAAAACTCTTCAAGTTTTTTTTTTTCCATCTTCTTGAGAGTCCAAGTTTCTGCTCCATACAGTGCGATGCTCCAAATGCAACATCTAGTCAGGTTCTTCCTCAGTTCCAAACTCGTCTTGTTGGTCAGCAGTAAACTATTCTTGTTGAAAGCTTCCTTGGCCTTGACGATCCTCGACCCAATTTATTTAGTGCAGTAGGAATTCTTTGTCAGCAGATTTCCAAGTACCTGAACTTCTCTACTTTTTCAAATCTTGGTTTTCAATTTTGATTTCCAGTTTTTCTTCATTTTTAAAAAAAAATCACCATCACTTCTGACGTCTCAATGTTGATCTTCATATCATATCTTCTCCCTATCCTCACCAGCTGGTCCATCATTTCCTGAAACTCTTCTTTATTCATGGCCAGCAGTGTTACAGTGTTGATGACGAGTCCTCCTATACACACGTTTACATTGCAGAAGGAAAGTCTTATGTTTCAAGTATTACGCACTTCGGTGGCCGCGTGATCTAACGCGTAACTCTCGCAGTAGATTAGATTGCCAATGACGGGGAGATCAAGGTTCGAATCTAGGTTGGGTGTAATGAGGTTTATTTTTTCAAAATACCTTTCTATTCTACCTCCACACAAATACGGGTACACTTACTAAAAATATAACCTCCATAATCTCTCAAACTATTAACGTAATTAGTAGGACTGCATAAGCGTATACCCCGAACGGGTAAGTAATACGTGGTGCTAAGAAAAATTACATATTAAAAAGTTGATTTGGAAAAATGTTATTTTTCTCTCTTAAAACCCTTTTATAGCCATGCGTTCGGAATGTATGCATTTTAATCATCCTAGTGAGGTAAGTATAATTGAGGTAATTTTAAATGAAATGTACCCATATTTGCATAGTCTGGGACTGAGAAACCATTTAAGTAAAAAGATCCTCCCTCAGTAGGTCCAATTGCAAAAATACTGCCGTTAACTCGCAATATCTACCATCCCACTTTTAGACAGTGTTGGATTTCGCCATATTTTATATTAGTAAGTAGGCCTGTGTTTCACACGGAAATAGGTTGTTTCAACCAATAAGTAGGTAGTTTTCGTTAATTTTACAACAGAGAAATTCTAATCATTATAAAAAATATTTTTTTAAAATAATTTTAGCACCCCGTCTTACTAATCACTCGGATTATACGCCTCTATACTAATTACACTAATGTGTTAAGGATTATTAAGGTTTAATCTAGAGTAAGTGCATCCGAATTTGCGGGGAGGGAGATTGGAAAACCTTTTGGAAAAACCACCCTCACTAAACCCGATCGAGATTCGAACCTCAATTTCCTAGTCATCGTCAATCTATTCTAATGCGAGAGTTGCGCGTTAGACCATGCAAACACCGAGGCGGGGCTTTCTAAATTACACTTTAGTAAACCACAAAGTGGCACAATATGACGTCTAATTCCAGCTGTAAAACCTACCTAAGCTCAGATGTAACTAATGAGGTCGTAATAATAATATTGCGCGTCTGGGTTACATCATTTGTAGCCCAGTAGTAAGAATATTAGCTAGTACTAATGTAACGTTGCCTAGGTGATGGTGATAGTGAGTATGATGGTGATAGTGATTATGATGGTGATAGTGAGTATGAGGGTGAGTATGATGGCGATAGTGAGTATGATGGTGATAGTGATTATGATGGTGATAGTGAGTATGAGGGTGATAGTGAGTATGAGGGTGATAGTGAGTATGAGGGTCATAGTGAGTATGAGGGTCATAGTGAGTATGAGGCTGTGGAACCAGTGTAAGCATTTAAACCTAACTTAAGCTTAAACAATCAGAATGTTGGAATGATTCCTCTATTAGAAAAAAAATACCCACGTTACCAGCTTGGAATTGAACCCGTGACCTCAAAGATCATAGCCAGGTGAACTGTTCACTACACCACAAAACCAGTATATTTTATATAAAACACTTATTATTTATTGTTTTTAATTTATTGTAATAAATAAACTTATTTCCATGGGGTGGGGGAGGTGTGTTAATCCCGTCCCGTATGTATCCAAGTTAAGCTAAGAGTTTATAGTAGTTACACACCCTCATACTCATTATCACCCTCATATCACTATCACAATCATACTCACTATCACCATCATACTCATTATCACCATCACCTCGTCTCCTCAGGAGATGGAAAGAGCCTCCAGAAAAGGATGTACTATTAGTACATTCAGACGTCCCCTGGGCAACGGTACATTAGTACTGGATAATCTTTCCACTGCTGGGCTATGAATGATGTAGCCCAGTCGTGTATTATTATTATTATTATTATTATTATTATTATTTTCCAAATTATTTTTTGAAAAATGGTGTTGAAACTTACCTTCTTTTTTTTTAACTTGTCAATAATATGATCTATGTTCGTATCGCAGCCAGCCTTTGTTCTATGAACTGAGATGTTTTAGCGGGATATCAAGCCTCCATTAACAGCACCCTACTTCAACGCCAATGGACAGTTCGTGGCTATACAAGTGGCGAGACTTAGCACCCAAGTTTAGGATGTCGTCTTTAAAACAAAAATATATTACAGACTTTTTTTCACCAGCAATAAATTTATATTTTCTGGTCAAATATTTCGTTTCGTGTTGCCTTAGTTAAATAAATTTAGATTGAATGTAAAAGATAAACACTTTAATATATTTGTAGGGAACCGTAATATTTCATGTTTGTGTTGGTATTTAGTGTTAGATGACCTGGTGGTCTAGGGGTAAGGTGTCGGACTTCTGTACCGGAGGTCCGGGGTTCAATCCTCAGTCCGGGCACAGGTTTATCTGATCGCCAAACTTTTCCTTCACCTCTGACAAAACGTGTATTAATCAAAACTTGTGAACGTGTGGAATGCCAGGCCTCCACCGTGGTTCGGATCCCACGTTAAACTGAAGGTCTTCCATTTAATCTTACATGCACTCTACCGTTACACATGAACTTAATTGCGTACAATCCGAACGGGTTGTAAGAATTTTTTGTGTGTGTGTTTCAGTATTAAAAAATTGTTCCTCTTAATATTTTACCTTTTTTGTGTTCCGACCATGTCCTATTCCCGTGAATTACGGATAATCGGGGTCCCACTGTACTTCAATCTTTGGTCACTCAAAATTTTCCTCTTTTTTGTATGTGCCAGGGCACCCACGCTGCCCTCTGGCCACCATTTTATTTTAGATGTCTCTTATAGAATATCCATAGCTCGTATTATGTACCAACAACTTTGGGAGTACGGGGCTTGCCATCCTCTTTTTCCTTTTCTTTTTTTTTAAGTACAAAGTTGAAGATAAATGAACTTATTTCTAGGTGTACACGAACAAAAAGGTCAATTACCACTGAACTAAGTGACACCGAGCTTGACACGTATATTCAGCACTAGCCCGGGAGGTTTGATCAGAGAGATGTGTCTGGTCTCGTCAAAACATCATGGCGGTCTTAAGACCTGCCTAGAAGCTTTGTCCTTACATGGAATAACTTGCTGGAGATCCTGTTAATCGTACGACATGTGAGAGGGTGATGTGTGTCGCTCTCATTTGCTCTTTATTTGACAGTTTGGTCGGCACCCTTTGCGTCGAATATTAAAATTCAGTTCGAGGATGACCAAGGGAACCTGCAGTGGGTGGATCTGACAGAGCCGGTAATCAAGACTCGCGTCAGCGAAGATGACGTCTCCTTCCTACTCTACACAAGGTGGGTAGAATGATGGTCATGACACAATGACTGGGAGACCAGGAGAGGCTGACGTCACCTTCCTACTCTACACAAGGTGGGTAGAATGATGGTCATGACACAATGACTGGGAGACCAGAAGAGACTGACGTCAATCTATTACTATACACAAGGTGAGTAGAATGCTGGTCGTGACACGATGACTGGGAGACCAGAAGAGACTGACGTCAATCTATTACTCTACACAAGGTGGGTAGAATGATGGTCGTGACACAATGACTGGGAGACCAGAAGAGACTGACGTCAATCTACTACTCTACACAAGGTGAGTAGAATGATGGTCTTGACACAATGACTGGGAGACCAGGAGAGGCTGATGTCAATCTATTACTCTACACAAGGTGAGTAGAATTATGGTCGTGACACAATGACTGGGAGACCAGGAGAGACTGACGTCAATCTACTACTCTACACAAGGTGGGTAGAATGCTGGTCATGACACAATGACTGGGAGATCAGGAGAGACTGACGTCAATCTACTACTCTACACAAGGTGAGTAGAATTATGGTCGTGACACAATGACTGGGAGACCAGGAGAGATTGACGTCAATCTATTACTCTACACAAGGTGGGTAGAATGATGGTCATGACACAATGACTGGGAGACCAGGAGAGGCTAACGTCACCTTCCTACTCTACACAAGGTGGGTAGAATGATGGTCTTGACACAATGACTGGGAGAACAGGAGAGACTGACGTCACCTTCCTACTCTACACAAGGTGGGTAGAATGATGGCCGTGACACAATGACTGGGAGAACAGGAGAGACTGACGTCAATCTATTACTCTACACAAGGTGGGTAGTAATGATGGTCATGACACAATGACTGGGAGACCAGGAGAGGCTGACGTCACCTTCCTACTCTACACAAGGTGGGTAGAATGATGGTCTTGACACAATGACTGGGAGACCAGGAGAGACTGACGTCAATCTATTACTCTACACAAGGTGAGTAGAATTATGGTCGTGAAACAATGACTGGGAGACCAGGAGAGATTGACGTAAATCTATTACTCTACACAAGGTGAGTAGAATTATGGTCGTGACACAATGACTGAGAGACCAGAAGAGACTGACGTCAATCTATACAAGGTGAGTAGAATGATGGTCTTGACACAATGACTGGGAGACCAGGAGAGAATGACGTCAATCTATTACTCCACACAAGGTGAGTAGAATTATGGTCTTGACACAATGACTGGGAGACCAGGAGAGACTGACGTCAATCTAGTACTCTACACAAGGTGGGTAAGTGTGGTCTGAGGAGGGGAGGTAGGCACGCCTGCGCCTCGCCGACCCTCTATCCTAGTGCCTGGTAGCGCTCAGGCCACCGCATGCATCACTGCGGGTAACATACAGAGTCAGGCGCGATACTACTGAATGCTCGCAAACGCGAATGAGATAAACATGCCCATTAAAGCAATAATATCACTAGGATTGTAAAAAAATACTTTTTACTCTTATGTCTTTAAGCATGTGGCGCATGCTAATCATGTATGGAGGATTCGCTTCTGGGACATCCACCAAAATCTAGACTTTGCTTGGTGACCTGGCGGTCTAGGGGTTAAGGTGTCAGACTTCTGTGCTGGCGGCCGGGGTTCAATCCTCGGTCCCGGCACAGATTTATCTGATTACCAAACCCTTCCTTCACCTCTGACAAGACATCTTGTGAATGTGGGGAATGCCAGGCCTCCACCGTGGTTCGGATTCCACGTTAAACTGTAGGTCCTTCATTTCATCTCACAATCACCCTACCATTACACATTAGCGTAAGTGCGTATAACCCGAACGGGTAGTAAGACGTGGTGCTAATAATAATAATAATAATAATAATAATAATAATAATAATAATAATAATAATAGACTTTGATTCCTTTTTTCCCCTTTCTTTTTTTAAGATCACAATACTTTCTCTTTATGAGGGGTCGCGAGAGAGTATTAGTCCTCTTATATTTGTGAAAGTAAGTATTGTTTTATGCATCTCAGGTCCAACCCTACCAACCCAACAACTTTGAGAACTGGTGTGGATTCATCTCTGGGCGAGTTCAACCCCAGACACGAGACAGTATTCGTGATCCATGGCTGGACCTCTAACCCCAGTAGCGTGTCGGCAATCACAAACGGTGAGAGCTTGTGTCGTACTATCAATCCACATGTTAACCTGCTCTGTGGTGTAGTGGTTAGTGCTCCTGGCTATCGAGACTAGGGATCCCGTGTTCGATTCCCGGGTGGTGTCTTGGGTATTTTTCTCAAGAGAGGAATTACCCCGACGATCACAAGGGTTTGGTTATTTAGGCTTGGAGTTTGGTTCAAGTGTTTCCGTTGGTTTCATACTATTATCAACATAGAATCAACCTCATATTCACTATCTCCCTTGTATTCACTATCTCCCTCATATTCACAATCATCCTCATATTCATTATCACCCTCACATTCACTATCTCCCTCGTATTCATTATCTCCCTCGTATTCACTATCTCCCTCGTATTCACTATCTCCCTCGTATTCACTATCTCCCTCGTATTCACTATCACCATCATACTCACTATCACCATCACCTCATCACATCAGGACATAGAAAAAGCCTCCACGGAAAAGATACACTATTAGTACATTCGGACGTCCCCTTGGCAACGGTATATTAGTACTGGCTCAAACCTCGACTAGGCCTGTGATAAGCTAATCAAAGGTGCATGGATTAGACAGGGTGGCTATGAACAGTACAAACAAGAATCTCTAAGGTAACTTAACATATTCATATTTTATTGGTAACAGACTTAATGAATTACATTTAGGGATACACAAGATAGGTGTCGCTGTGGTCTCTGTACAGTTACTAATGATAATTAATGAAAATGGGCGATCTGACCTCTTGTTCCTAAGTAGCAACAGGGTTACTTAAAGTTACAGACAGTGGCGGCTCGTAGTTAAAATTAGTGGGGGTGCTGCTCCAGAAAATGTTTAGCCTTGTTTTAAAATTGTGTAAAAGGAAAAAAATATGTATAAAAAGAAAATTTATTCAGGAAATCGATAAAATCTTAACAAAAAAAAACCATTTTTTAATTACTTTAACTTAAATTGTTGCAGTTCAAGCTTGATCTATTCATTTAAAAATGAAATCCATTCGTCTTGTTTTAATTTGCGCAAAAAGTTCAATAATTTTATCTTTGATCTATGGATGACGATTGAGTAAATTTTTATTTTTTGAAAGTACTGCAAGCGCATTTAGTTTTTCTCTTATAATAAAATAACCGAAAAAAAATTAATCAAATAGAATAGCTGGAAGCAGAATAATAATCTAATTCTACACTCTTCTACACTTTATCACATTGAAGAATATGGTACACGGTTTTTAAGCACAACACACGCTGAGTAAAAAAAACACTTCCTTCCACAATTATGCCAGAGCCAGCACTGTGAGAGCAACAGTGGTCTCTCCACCTGGCAGTCCCGCCTTCCTCCCCACCCCCTCCTATGTGCGCATGCGCACAACAGTCAAACATCACGTCGCTGGCACTGTGAATCGCACAGTTCCACACAAAGATTTTTGTATCATTTTCATAAACTGGAGGATGGCTATTAAAGTACTGACATTAAGCTTAAGGAATATATATTGTACTAAAAAAATAAAGAAAGAATTAAAGAAAAAAGGACTCATTATATTAAATGTTATCTATAATATCAAGTGGAAATAAGGGGTACTGCAGTTCTGCAGTGCCTATACACGAGCCGCCAATGGTTACAGACTTGGAACCAAATGTAAAACATAGTAAATTTTTAATCGGCTGACTGACCAACAAAGCTATAACATTACTTCAAAACGGTACTTATGATAGAAACTCCTTGGAGAACGAGCCTACTTGATATGTCTTGCTACATAAAGCTACACTTCCCCATGAAGGTAAAACTAAGTATCTATTAAAAAAGGGAAGAGTTTCATCTAGGTTGGAGTTAATTAGTACAACGGTACGCGTACACTTTATTTCGTATGGAAAATCAATCATCAAGTAATATGAAGTGGGTCACCTGAATTATTATAAAACCGAGCAGGACTAAGTACTCTTAAAGAAGTTACACATTACAATAAAGTCCAACTAGACCTCCGAAAGTGTATTTACAAACGAGTTCACTAACTAGACAATCTTGTGAGCCTAGCACGCAAACGTCGAGACCAAGGCTACGGGTGACTAGCATGTTTCAACGAACAAGTAGGGGCTATATCCCAATATGGAATTCCCCGAGTGGCAGTTACTACTAAAATAAGTTAAATAATGATAACAATAAAAAAATTCATAGAAAGGTTTATTCAAACACCGGAGATCCAAGCCCCACCGGCATCTTAAGGATGCCGCCTACTTTTAGTTAAATATACCAAAACCTCGAGCCGAGCCAGGTCGCAACAGAGAGCCATAGGGTGGCTGCCAAGAATGAATAAGGCCTATATAAAGACAACCAAGGTAGCAAGAAACAAATGACAATATTAGGTCACTAACAATATAGAACCAATCCTGGGTGTATCGTGAGTCAACTAGGAGGCTGAGTTATGTGACATAGTTAAAACAACGCTTTACTAAGTTCTCCTCACCATAACAAACGTCATTATAATAAGAATAAACCGATGTTAAGCGTCATTTTGTTAAAAGAGCTAAAGTCAAGAGCTACGACATTTGAAGTCAAAGCAAAACTAGATTCTCTTCAAAATAACAAACATTATTTTACCTGGAAGAAAGAGTCGTTATGCAACTTAAGTCAGATCCCTAGCCAGGATAGTTAAACAATTCAAACTCGAACAACAGGTAAATTTCGACTAAATTCAACCTTCGTCATCTATGAAAAGTTAGCGTAGTTACTATTCTACATAATCATATAATACCAACCTATATAAGTATAGGGTGTCATGTGGTCAACACACTGAACCCTCTGGCCATTAACCTCAGTTTTCTAGATCGGGGCTGCTACTTTTTCATTCAAGTAGCTCCTCATTTGTCCTCGTAGGTCTGAGTTTGACCCCGTTACAGACCCACTGTTACACAGAAAAATCTGTAAGCGCCGGGGATCGAACCCAAGAACTCTGGGTCTGTAGCCAGAGACTCTGACCACTATACCACTGAGGTGGTCACTTAAAATGATATAGTAATTCAAAAAAATTATATCTCAATTAAATAAATTATATAGTGATAGAAAATTGTACATAAATATTATTATTATTATTATTATTAGCACCGTGTCTTACTACCCGTTCGGGTTATACGTACTTACGCTAATGTGTAATGGTAGGGTGATTGTGAGATGAAATGGAGGACCTACAGTTTAACGTGGGATCCGAACCACGGTGGAGATCTGGCATTCCCCACATTCACAAGATGTCTTGTCAGCGGTGAAGGAAGGGTTTGGTAATCAGATAAATCTGTGCCGGGACCAAGGATTGAACTCCGGACCTCAGCACAGAGGTCCGACACCTTATTTCTAGACCACCAGGTCACCATATATATAAATATTCATTGGATTGAAAAATAAGACCTGGATATGGGAATAGATACGTATCCCATTTCCAAGTGACATTTGTCAATTTAAAGAATGAGATAGTCTATTAAAAGAAGTTATATTCGTCATTATAAACTATAATGGCTCGGGTATTAAATCCACCAAAATATGACGTAGTGATCCCTCAGTGTGTGTCCAGGGTTCGTCGCGACCGGACGGGACTACAACGTGATAGTGGTGGACTGGTCCGGACCGGCCAGTCCTGGATACGTGACGGCCGTTGGTAACGCCAGGGAGGTGGGACAGATCATAGCCACGTTCATAGACTACCTGGCGAGCAAAGGACTCAGCACATCGCGGATAGACATCATCGGCTTCAGTCTCGGAGCACAGGTCGCTGGGATCGCTGGCTTCAGGGTCACCGCCGGGACTGTGGGGAGAGTTACAGGTTGGGAGTCACTCATCTTATACATATTATTTTGAATATGAGACTTAGTATTGAACTGGTAATATTAGACTAGGTTCAATTTATTTTAGAAAATAATTGAGGTGAAAATTAATACCGGTTGTATTCTATTGGTGTGAAAATTGGTGTCTTACACAACATGACGACAAAAATTATTAGTGTGTTCGAAAACAAGGTGATTAGGAAGATATGACGTCCGAAAAGGGGTGGGGTTACTGGGAAGTGGAGGTTACATAATGATGAGCTACATAACCTGTACTCATCGGAAGAAATGGTTAGATTATTCAAGTCTCGTAGATTACAGTGGGCAAGATATGAAGAGTAAATTGGAGAATCTAGAACCATGTTCAAGGTACTGACTGGCAAACCTAATGGAAAGAGACCATTGGTAGGACCTATAAGCAGATTGGAGGATAACATTAGAATGGAGCTTAAAGAGATAGGCTGTAATAATGTGAACTGGATAGAGATAGCTCAAGATAAGGATAAGGTGTAATGGTATGGATTGGATAGAACTATTTCAAGATAATAATAGGGTGTATTGAGGTAGACTGGATACAGCTAGCTCAATATAGGGATAGAGTGTAATGAGATTGACAAAATATAACTTGCTCAAATTTGGGATAGGGTGTAATGAGATAAACTGGATAGGGCTAGCTCAAAATAGGGATAGTGTTTGATGAGATGGACTGGATAGAGCTATATCAAATAGGGATTAGGTGTAATTAGATGCATTTGATAGAACTAGCTCAAGATAGGGACGAGGTGTAATTATATGGACTGGATAGAACTAGCTCAACTAGAGTTTAGGTGTAATTAGATGCATTGGATAGAACTAGCTCAAGATAGATATTAGGTGTTATAGATGGACTAGATAGAATTAGCTCAAGATAGGGATAGTTGAAGTACTTTTGTAAGTGGTGCAATTAACTTTCGAGCTCCTACCGCCATATAGTAAGTAGGTAAGTAAGTGTGTTTCCCCAAAGTTATGAAGTCAGCCCAAAGCTATGAGAACAACCATCAGCTGTATTTGTCGCCGTAGGTTTGGACCCGGCCGGCCCTCTGTTCTACACCGCCTCCTCCGAGAACAAGTTGGATTCAGCTGACGGCGACTTCGTGCAGGTGATCCACACCAACGGAGGAGTTCAGGGGTACAAGAACGCCATCGGGCACGCGGATTTCTTTCCTAACGGAGGGTCAAGTCAGCCCGGCTGCGGCGTCGATCTCCAGGGTAAAGCCGCGTCCAGACTAGAATAGAACAACCAACACAAACATGTCCAAGAAAATGTTCGTTGTTCTGTTTACTGTGGCCCAGTGTCCAGACTTTAACAGAGCATGTTCGCGAACATGTTCGTAACGTGTTCCCATAGTTGGTAACTACATAATTATTTCCATCTAGCTCATTTGTGCTTCGATATTTGTGGTGCGATTAGCAAAGAGGTATCTTGGTTTCGCATTGGTTTCACGGGAGCTAACTTCTGATTGAGCTACAGCCCTTCGTTACATATGTTTCTTATCAGGGACGTGGCTTCTGAGTAACTACGACCTTTAGTTTTACATGTCTCTTATCAGGGACGTGGTCTTCTGGTGAGCTACGGCCCTTAGTTTTACATGTATCTTAGCAGGGACGTGGGTTCTGAGTAGCTATGACCTTTAGTTTTACATGTATCTTAGCAGGGACGTGGCTTCTTATGAGCTACGGCCCTTGGTTTTACATGTATCTTAGCAGTGACGTGGCTTCTTATGAGCTACGGCCCTTGGTTTTACATGTCTCTTATCAGGGACGTGGGTTCTGATGAGCTACGACCCTTAGTTTTACATGTATCTTAGCAGGGACGTGGGTTCTGAGTAGCTATGACCTTTAGTTTTACATGTCTCTTATCAGGGACGTGGCTTCTGAGTAGCTATGACCTTTAGTTTTACATGTCTCTTATCAGGGACGTGGCTTCTGGTGAGCTACGGCCCTTAGTTTTACATGTATCTTAGCAGGGACGTGGGTTCTGAGTAGCTATGACCTTTAGTTTTACATGTCTCTTATCAGGGACGTGGCTTCTTATGAGCTACGGCCCTTGGTTTTACATGTATCTTAGCAGTGACGTGGCTTCTTATGAGCTACGACCTTTAGTTCAACATGTATCTTAGCAGTGACGTGGGTTCTGAGTAGCTACGACCTTTAGTTCAACATGTATCTTAGCAGGGACGTGGCTTCTTATGAGCTACGGCCCTTGGTTTTACATGTCTCTTAGCAGTGACGTGGCTTCTTATGAGCTACGACCTTTAGTTCAACATGTATCTTAGCAGTGACGTGGGTTCTGAGTAGCTACAACCTTTAGTTCAACATGTATCTTAGCAGGGACGTGGCTTCTTATGAGCTACGGCCCTTGGTTTTACATGTATCTTAGCAGTGACGTGGTTTCTTATGAGCTACGACCTTTAGTTAAACATGTATCTTAGCAGTGACGTGGGTTCTGAGTAGCTACGACCTTTAGTCCAACATGTATCTTAGCAGGGACGTGGCTTCTTATGAGCTATGGCCCTTGGTTTTATATGTCTCTTATCAGTTACGTGGCTTCTGGTGAGATACGGCCCTTGGTTTTACCTGTCTCTTATCAGTTACGTGGCTTCTAGTTAGCTACAGCCCTTCGTTACATATGTCTCTTATCAGGGACGTGGGTTCTGAGGAGCTATGGCCTTTAGTTTTACATGTCTCTTATCAGGGACGTGGGTTCTGAGGAGCTACGGCCCTTAGTTTTACCTGTCTCTTAGCAGTTACGTGGCTTCTGATGAACTATGGCCTTAATTTTACATTTCTCTTAGTAGGGACCTGGGTTCTAAGGAGTTACGGCCCTTAGTCTCACATGTCTCTTAGCAGTTACGTCAGGAGGTGGGGGTCTTCCTGGCATTCTGACGTTCAAAAGTAAACGGCTAATCAGCTGAAAATGGTAGTTAGATTAAATGCACCCCCATTATAGTGGAGAGGGGATGGGAAAAAACAATAATAAACTACATGTTGGATAGCTATCCCCAGTGTAACAGGTTTATAATCGAACCTTGACCTCTGCCCCGTCAGCGAAAATACAATCCATCTCTAGCCTGACGCCCTATAATACGTTATCATTGAAGTGAGTAGTAAGCGACACTTTTGATTAGCAACCTCGATGTTAAAAAGAAGATGAAATATCTTAAAACGTTTCAAGATTATACATTTAGGAAATTCTATAGTGGCTCATTTTCTTCCTTGCGCCCCTAAACTTTAGCTCAGTTAGTTGCGTGTATGTCTACTGGGCTAATGACCCCGGGTTCGATTCCCGGCATGGTCGAATTGCATTGCTGAAATATGGGTTTCCCTTCCATAATTATGAATCAAAGGCTGGGGGCTGGTTGTTGTGTTTGTACTAGATTTTTATTTTTATCGCCGCGCCTTACTACCTGTTCAAGCTATACGCATTTATGATAACTACTCTAATCGGGTAATAATGATCAAGGGAGCAGTTTAGAGGTAATCTATCCGCATTTGCGTGGAAGGAGAGTGGGGAACCGTCTAGGAATAACAACCCTGAGTAGACCCGACCGGGATTCAAACACCAATCTCCCCGTCATCAGTGATCCAGTCAGTCAACGGTTGGCAACTTACGGTCCAAGGGCTGAATCAGGCCCACCGATTGTTTTATCTGGCCAGCAAAATAATTATAAAACAAACAATTGTGTTCATAAAAATATACGCTAGCTAATCACTACATGGAAAATATAAAGTTGAAATTCTTTGCTTGGTTTTTTTTAACCAGAACACCAATTTTGTTTTTAACCCCATACGGTCCGCGATATCAAAAATATTGCCTATCCCTGACTTATACTACCCAAACACTGAAGCGCGTTATTCTAGATTTAAGTCAGCTTATAAGTCGTGTCACCCGTTTTATAAAGTGCCCGTTAAACACCTCAAATAATGTATTAACTATCCGCTTCGATAGCCGCGTGGTCTGACGCGCTACTCTCTCGGTAGACTAGACTGACAATGACGAAGAGATCAAGGCTCGAATCTCGGTCGGGTGTACTGATAGTGTTTTTTTTTCCAAAATGGTTTTCTACTCTCCATCTACTCAAATGCAGATACACTTACTTTTTATATAACCTCCCTAACCCATAAAACCATCAGTGGAATTAGAACATAAGCATATAGCCCGAACGGGTAGTAAGACGCGGTGCTAAGAAAAATTAATTAATTATATTTTTTTGAACTAGGTCACTTTTGGAGTTGTCTCTATTACATTTTTTTTTTTTTCACTCAAGGAAGCTGCGCTCATCATCGGGCGCCGGCTTTCTATGCCGAGTCCATCGCGCAGAGCACCCCTTTCACAGCCACAGAGTGCGACAGTTACAGGGACTTCAGCGAGAACAAGTGTGAGAGCCGGCCTACAGCTGTCATGGGGGCTTACACCCCTAGCAGGTACCACCATTACAACTAATACTACACGCAATATCATCTCTGAGGTGAATGCGTGGCTACTGTTGAGACACAGTGTTGTCATCCTCTTGTTTTCGTGCGGTCAATCCAGTGGCGGCTCGTGTATAGGCACTGCGGAACTGCAGCACCCCCTATTTCCACTTGATATTATCGATAACATTTAATATAATGAGTCACTTCTTCTTTAATTATTTCTTTATTTTTGTATTACAATATATATTCCTTAAGCTTAATGTCAGTACTTCAATAGCCATCCCCCAGTTTATGAAAAATATACAAAAATATTTGCATGGAACTGTGCGCTTCACAGTGCCAACGACTTGGTGTTTGACAGTTGTGCGCATGCGCATGTAGGAGTGGGGTGGGGAGGAAGGTGGGACTGCCAGGTAGAGAGGGCACTGTTACTCTCGCAGTGTCGGCTCTGGAGTGATAGGGGAAGGAAGTTTTTTTTTACCCAGCATGTGTTGTTCTTAAAAACCGTGTACCATATTCTTGAATGTGATAAAGTGTGTAGAATTAGATTATTATTCTGCTTCCAGTTATTCTATTTGATTCATTTTTTTCGGTTCTTTTATCTACACTAATATAATAATATTTTTGTTTGTAATGGATAAACTCAAAAACTACTGGACCGATTTTAAAAATTCTTTCACCAATATAAAGCTACATTATCTTATCAGCGAGTAACATAGGCTATATTTTATTTTGAAAATTTAATTTATTACTCATAAAAAAATGTCGATAGTTTTACACAAGGTATAAAAAAAATTGCCTAAAAATATGCTTTCTCCGGGTGCGCTGCAAAAACTATTGATATTACATTAAAAAATACTATACATATTGAACGTTCTCACTACTGTGAACAAAAAGGTCCGCGAGACAATATATGTAATTATTATAGTTATGTTTCAATAAACGTTTTTTGTTGAAATTAGTCAACTAAAACACGGATGCGAACAAAAAATGATAATATCCGTACCATGATATGAATCCTTATCCAAATCAATTATTTAATCATTTAGGCTGTTTAAATAGGAGTAAATTAATTTTTAAATTATTCAAACCGGTACATTGGTTTTAAAGTTATGAAGAGTATAACAAAATAAAAATTGTCGTGATAATTACTGCAAACCGCTCTATGGAACAATGCATGTATGTTAGGTAGTTAAACTGAAATGTTACTATCGCGGGCAGCAGCTAGTTTTATATAAAGATTAAATGCTCTTGCAGTACTTTCAATGGAGAAAAATTTCCTCAATTGTTATCCAGAGACCAATGAAAGAATTATCAAACTTTTTGCGCAAATTAAAACAAGAAGAATGGATTTCATTTTTAAATGAATAGATCAAGCTTGAACTATAACAATTTAAGTGAAAGCAAGTAAAAAGTTTGTTGTTTTTTTGTCAAGATTTTATCAATTTCCCGAATAAATTTTATTTTTATACATGTTTTTTTTTTCATTTTACACAATTTTAAAACAAAGGTTAAAAATTTTCTGGATTAGCACCCCCACTAATTTTAGCTACGAGCCGCCACTGGGTCAATCATCAATTGAATCTTAGACAATTTTCGCCACGTTGTTTCGTCAAGGTCGCTCCTTCTCACCTCTGCACTGGAGAGAGAAAGAGAGTGTACATTATTATTATTAGCACCGTGTCTTACTACCCGTTCGGGTTATACGCACTTATGCTAATGTGTAATGGTAGGGTGAGTGTAAGATGAAATGAAGGACCTACAGTTTAACGTGGGATCCGAACCACGGTGGAGGCCTGGCTTTCCCCACATTCACAAGATGTCTTGTCAGAGGTGAAGGAAGGGTTTGGTAATCAGATAAATCTATGCCGGGACCGAGGATTGAACCCCGGCTGCCAGCACAGAAGTCTGACACCTTACTCCTACACCGCCAGGTCACCGAGAGTGTACAACCTCACATTACATTTTGGAAGACACTGTACATATCGATATTAACTAAGGTAGTACATTTTATAATGTCAATTAACATGTTTTTAACACGCTTCTATGGCCACGTGGTCTAATGCGCCACTCTCTCCGTAGCCAGGGGTGGGGGTGTTGGGGTTTCAAACCCCCCTAGAAATTTTATGAACAAAATATATATTAATTAATTTATGGATCAAACAATTTAGAAATTTTCCAAGCCTTCGGCAGCTAGGGAGTTATTTTACCATGAAAAAGAACACTCCAGATAGCTTCTAGAACTGTTTAGAATTTAGAATTTTTTCTAGCTTCCAGCAATTGGGAAATGTGCCCGCCAACCCCCACCCCCCCACCCCGAAATTATTAAATTATTGGATATCTACGACCTTGTGTACTGAGGGTTATTTTCCAAAAACCCTTAAAGTATTTAGTACATTAGTGTATAACACGATCGGGTAGTAAGGCGCGGTGCTAAAATCAACATGTTTTTACCATAGTTCAGTATAAAAAATATTTATTTTTTTATTTTATTGCAGTGGCCAGTGAATTGTATGTGTTTTTTTTTTAATTATAAAATTGTACCTTTCGTTTACCCTGAAAGGTGGCGAACTTATAGGCCAATTTTATTAGAATAAAGCCTTATCTGTTAGCTAGAAAAATTACTTGATCTACTTTCACGTGTTTATACGTCAAGTCACGTGATCTGCAGCAATCATTTTTTAATAGCTATCAATAATATCTATAAAATAAATATAATTATATAGTAAAATTCTATCCATTTTGGTAATAAAAAAGTTTCTAATTTCTAAAAGACGTTCCTATGAACATTGTATTATACCTTGTATGGTTCCACTAAGGTGCAGCTCATAAGAAAGGACAACGAGGTAGAGATGGGAATATATCGATAGCCTTCACTGTCGTACACTATCGATAATAAACACATTGCTATCGATAGTGTAACTTTTGAGGTTGGGCACCTAATTATCGGAACGAATTGTTGGGAAAAGGGTAGTTGATAAGTAAAAATATTATTTTAAAATCATGCCAATTTTTTTATATATCTTTTATAAAATATCAATTTAATTACAAAATTCAATATTATATCTCTAATTTGGTTTTTCCTCTTTTCCTTTTTATGATTGTAGGAATCTGCCACTAAAGAATCGAAATGACTTCGTTTCATTCTGATCGATTAGGTTTGCATATATTCTAAATTTTATTCTAAATTTTAATAACTCTGCTCCTATAGATAGACAGGTTCGATAGTATTGAAACTATTGATAGTGCTGACTATCGATATTTTCCCAATCCTACCACGGAGTAATCCTGCAATCTGCACGATAAGATGCGATGCTACCGTTCATGGTAAACTAGGTGTACGGTTCTACAATATTTACTTTTATCTCTGATGATGCAATGTTTATTTAATGATATATAAATATATATATATTGTACTTTCAGTGCCAGAGGCAGCTTCTATTTGGATACAAACAATGACTCACCTTACGCTTTGGGATAGTGTGGGCGGTTGAAGATTATGACAGAAATTATTCAGACGAAATTAAATATGAAGAGCGATAAACCAGTTTTAAAATGTTTGAGATAAAATTTATGTTTTATATAAAGATTATATTTAAAATTAAAAGGAAGAATAAAATATGATAAGCTATCTGGTCTGCAAACGAAGTATTTACCTAATATGTCCACATAAAAGAATATAGTGTGATTTATTTTCTCTAAATATTTATTTTTACCTAAATGCACTTAATGGGGTATTTAAATAATTAAGAGTAGTGTTATATGACAGGAACGAAAATCTTATCTCGTGACCTCGGCCTTATTTCACATGTTCCAACCTTCTCTTGAACGTGACCTTATTAGACTCATATTATTTATATTATAATTTTTAGATGAAACAAAACGTTAGTAGTATAAATAAGAGTATGAGGAGGCGTCCACACAACTGAGGGCCAGTTTTACAGTCAGACTTAATACACCTCAAGTGTGGTGCTATACTAAATACAAGACGACAACTTCATAAACTCAAATATAATGAGCCAATTTTGCATATTAAATTGGCCAATTCCATTATGTTCTAGGTAGGTGTCTTGTATTTAGTGTAGCACCACACTTGAGGCGTACTAAGTCTGACTATGAAACTGGCCCTTAGTCTGAGAAAAACCACAAGTGACCTCGATGAAAGAAATCAAAGGATTCACTATAGAAAACGTTAACAGATGTTTTACTTCGGCCTATACGATCCTCTGCTCCAATTAATGTAATAACTTTCCAAACCGATGGTACAGTTGCTACAAAACAGGTCAGACGATTGTACAGCACAAAGTAAGTTAAATAAAGTGATTTTTTTAAAGGTGAACCATCAAGTTGGGGGAGTTACATCGGTAGAGAGGGGTTCCTTGATTACTATGGTTACATGCATGAGTGCTACGGGCCATTATATTCCACCACTCCTGGAATTTCCTAGAGAAAAATATAAATTAAACCTAAGCTCTTTGATGGGGCCCCAAATGTAAGTACTGCATCGTGCCATAAATATGGATGGAAATGAATTGAAAGTTTTTCGTAAATGATTTTGGGGGCAGTTCTTGAGAAATGTGAAGCGCACCAAAGACATCCCTGTGGTTTTGCTATTGGATGGACATTAGTCACATACCATAATCCTGTCATTATTTGATCTTGTCCTAGATAATCGGGTGCACATTGTAGGTTCACCTCACACAAAATGCACCCTATCTACAGAGCTATCATAGCACCGTTTCAGCAGCCTTACTATGCTCGAGCAATAGAATCTTGGCTCAAGAAAAACATAGGAAGAGTTGTAACTCATTCTTAAAATATGGAAAGATTGTTGGGTCAAGCTTACAACAAATCAGATAAAGTTGCGACATCATAACACAGTTTCAGAAGAACTTGCTTGTTCCTCTCAGTCGTGATATTTTCAACCACATTAGTTTGCTGTTGTCGATTATATACATCTGATCCAACGACCGTCGTCCAACTAACTGGACCTAATGGCATCGAACAACTTGGTTCTAATAGTACCTATCCAACAGCCTAGTTCTGGTGGCATCCACAAACCTGGTTCTAGTTGTATTCATTAGCCGCCTTTAGGGAGTCCTAAAATAATGCCAGTTGATATCAGCCCTCCTTCTTCCTTAGAAGTACAAGGCCAAACAACTGAAGCGCGAGGATGACCAAGCTGTCCTGCTTAGGGATATGGTATCGGAAGAAAAATATCGATATCGTACTAGTATCTAAAGAAAAGTATCGATAACAGTAAGTATCGGTATTGAAATTTATTTTAGAAAAAAAAAAATCTTCTCTAATAATAGTAAATCAACTTTTGCATAAGAGTTATATTTTTATATGTATTTAAACAGTGAAAATTGTCATGATTTTTAATTATCTAAAAAAATTACAAGTTTTTTTATTATTATACTTTTAAAAAACTTCCATAATTATCTTCTGGGAGGTGCCACTTTTTAACTACATTTGTCGTTTATTTACTCTATCAATATATATTATAAACTATCGACAAAGAATAGAAGAGTGGACACCCTCCCCTGCTTTATCTGCTTAAAGAACGCCCATAAGCTTCTCTGCTTCACCTGCTTGTGGCACCCTTTAGTAGGCTAAGATCATTGAGTTATACAAAAGCTTATTTTGTTTAGTTTGTGATGACCGTTCTCATTGAAAAAGAAAGGTGTAGTAGACGGGGCACTACTCCCACCGTCAGGCATCAGGTGAAAGAACAGCTATGAATTATGGGATAGAACTAAAAGCAATTGAATGCTGGATTTTATTCTTGCTTGTCATGCATAAAATGAGTGATATTCGAAACAGTGGCATTTGTTCTTTATCCACAGTCCCCTCTACCCATGTGGAAAAAGCATATCTGGGCAGATACGCCCAGATCTGAGGAAAATCTGGCACTACCAGATCTGGCCAATTTCGGGCCAGATTTGCCATTTTTCCACATGGGGGGTAAAAATGTCATCCCAACACGAATGAAGATAACAAAAAAGTTGTTTCTTTCGATACTGATCCGTTACGAGAGTGTGAGTACTAATATAAGTAAAAGTATCTAGTACAAAAATACTAGTATCTAAAGGAAAATATCGATATCACTAAAGTATCAGATACTTTTTTCACATCCCTAGTCCTGCTGCTGTGCTCACAAATTCAAATCACAAGAACCAGCTGTCTGAAGAAATTACAGAGGAAGAAATAAAATAAGGAAGCGAACGCAATGAAGGGAAGTAAGAAGGATGTTGAACCATGTACAAAAGCAACCTCTGAAGGGGGAAAACGAAATAGGGAAAAGGATACAGTTCCAAAAGGCAAAAAGAAAGGAAAAGAATGGAAGAGAGAAAAGGAAGAATTTGGTATAGAGTTATCTTCAGAATCAAGTGAAGAAGAGTTGGCTGAGCCTCTGACTGTTTGCATAGATGAAGAGGACAGTGGAGATAGTTGCAAATGTCCTCAACAAGGCCTATTCAATAGACAGCAGGCGAGAAAAATGTATTATCTGTACTTAAGTGTCGTATTTGATGCCATGAGTCGTGTTCAAGTACAGGCGATTATAATACTGTGTCTTTTGTTGGGACGGCTAGATGCTCAAAGCTGAAAATATACAAATTGAAATTAGATTTACATGTGACTACTTACGAGTATATATAGTATTTCTGAGTCAAGGCATAAAAAAAATTATATACATTTTTTACTTTCTCGCTTTCTTACAGCTAGAGAAAGTATTGTGATTGTCAAAAAAATATAACTCAAGATTTTAATGAATCTTGACGTTTCATTACCCCCCGAATCCAAAAAAGTGGTTTTTGACTTTCCGTCTGTCTGTTTGTACCTCCAACTAGAGCCTAAACTATTTTACCGATTGGGCTAAGACTTGGTAGCTAGGGTTTCCATTGGGTTGCCCCAAGGTATTTTTGGAATTGAATATCCAACCCTAAAATTAAGGGCAGTTTACTGAAGATCAAAGAGAGAAAAAGTTGATTTTCTCAGAATCGGCTCCAACCAATTTGATTGAATTTCATTTACAAACATTTTTAAATATCATAAACAAAATAGATATTCTCAATATTTCGGCAAAATGACTTTAACGGCTCCAGTCTGATTCATAAATTATATTTTTTTATAATATCTCATAAACTATTTGAGATATGAAAATACTTATCATTACAAATATGTGGGTATATTTATAATACAAATATTTTATTCGAAGCATATTTTTATAAAACCAATAACTTTCAAGATATACGTAAATATATATTTTTTAACTTTTTGGATACAAAAGGTAAAGTATTGCGACCGTAAAAAAGAATCTAACCTGAAATGTTGATGGGTGTTGACGTCTCATGACCCCCCGAACCCTAAAAAGTGGTCTTTACAATGACGTATGTCTGTGTTGTCTGTTTAAACATAAAATTAATAGTAGTTGAATAAAGGGCGAAAAGAGAAAAAAAAAAGTTATTTTCTCAAAATCGGCTCTAACGATTTTGATTAAAATTCGTATCTAGGCATTGATTAAGATTATAAATGAGCTATTTTCGTTTTCCCGTGAAAATTACTTTTAGAGTACTTTCCAGAAACAGAAACTTCTGTATCCCCACAACTATTTGAAACACAAATAACTTTTCATTGCAAAATTGTAGTACTATTAAAAATAAAAACCTTTTTATGAAATATATGTTTCTAAATCAAGCAGTTTTTGAGATATTGGCAAATATATTAATATAATTTTTTGAGCTTTAGTTGTAAAGAGATACTACTTAAGTTTTAACGCAATAATACTCCAATACCATGGAGTAAATAATTAAATATAAGTCTCTCAAAAAGCTTATGTTGTTTTTGTTTAAACCTCTTAGGAGAAATGTTTTTTACAACAATGATCTATCTCCATTTTAGACTCAATAGTTAATATTTACATTTTTTATTGGTCAAAATCTATAAATCAGAAGTTGAATAGCAATACGATGACATGAAGATTTGCAACACCTAATAAAATGTAGAAAATTTTAACCGGAAGTTGAAATTTTAATACAAAGTGTTGACCTTTGTGGACCCAATATTGATCTTTTTTATCGGTCCAAACATACAAATGAGGACATTAATTCTTTAAAAATAAAATTATAACATTTTAAACCGGGACTAAAAAAAGAAGTTGTACCTAAGTAAAGTGCAATTTATGCTTGGATTTGCTAGTGTATATTATTTCGTTTCACATATATTACGAGTTTTGGGTAAATATCTCCATTTTTAAACAATAGAGCGAGAAAGCCCGTGCGGAGTTCCATACCATTTATTTATTTATAACGAGCAATGGTTTCATAAATTAAGATTTTAAAAATAGGTGCGATATTAGACACATTTCCCCTTCCTACCAAACTGTTACAAAAATACATTAAATTAAAATTGTCTAAGAACATAGGTACAAATAACTTAATTTGTCTTTTTTTTTAGTAGGTACGGCGTCTTACTACCTGTCCAGGTTGTACGCATGAACCCTATCCCTAACCTTAAAACCTAACTAGTAGGGTTCAAATACAAAAAAAAAATTAGTCAACAAAAAGAAAGAGTGTACTAAGTGAGTAAAGACTATAGAAAAAACCTGGGCAAGAAAACAATACCCAGAAACCGCAATTTGGGACAATTGCGGGACCCGTCCCCACGGTCAACCTCAACAATATATAAACATCCCCCAAATTAATTTACCAGACCAAAATTTAGAAGCGAGAAGTGTTACACCTAAGGATAAATAAGTAGAGGAAATTAGAGTAAGTAGAAAAGATCCACAAAATGGGTTTCTTATTAAATATTCAAAAAATATATGAACAACAATTAATATGGAATATCATAAAAAAAGGGGGGGGGATAAATAGTGTATAAAATATTTTGTGATCACAATAACAAGGTTTCATTAGGAGAGCGCATTAAATATTTTAGTGATCACCATCACTAGTTTACGTTAACGAAAACACAAGTTAGGAAGGAGCGTACTTGTTAGCCAAGAAAGAACAATACAAAGCTCACTAATTAGATCCCCACGAAATACTCATATTCTATACATAACAATCAAACTTATTTATATCATTATTTTTACATATCTCCATCTCGACAAAAAGAAAAATATGTCTTACGTCGGTTTACCCTAGACATAAAAACTATCAAATTTTTTTTATATTGATTATAAAGTTGAGCAACCCACATTTTAGTTGTCAACGCCCAAAATACTACCTTCAATAATCAATGTTATTATGGCGGTTATCAATAACCTCTACACTAGCGCTGATGGTGTCCATTAAATTAAGTTAATAAGTAAACATTGGTGTTAATGACATCACAAGCGCTATTTCCTAGTTAGTGTTCAATAAATCAAGTTCATTATATTGAGAACCAAGTTTAACTCTATGACAAATTTAATTCCAAAAGAAAATAGTATTATTAACAACCTCACTAGTGCTGTTTTCTAGGCAGTATTCAATAAATCAAGTCTATAACATTGAAAACCAAGTTTAACTCTAAGGCAAATTTAATTCCAAAAGAAAATAGTATTATTAGCAACATCACTAGCGCTATTTCCTAGTCAGATTTCAGTAAATCAATACGTTATAAGAAAATTAAAAGTCCGTTAAACCAAAAAAGAATTTTGAAACAAAAGAAAAGATTACGCGCCGAAAAAGAATTTTGCTTACATTTGTTATTAATCTGCGAAGCCTTAGCTTCCCCCTGTGATTATCGAAGCCAGTCCAAGAGTGCTTCTCTCGCCGTTCTGGCTGTTGCCCGACTCAGAACATCTGTCTTGACAGTTACGCCAAGCCAGGTTGTCTGCGAAAGGGCTGATTTGTTGTTTGAGTACCAAGTCATAGTCATGACTCTTAACCTCGCGAATGAACTTGTTCACCTTATGAAATGAGAGTGTAGAATACTACACTTGTATGATTGTGTCTCCCGACTCAGGATGTCCACCTTGACAGAAGCGCCAAGCTTAGGTCACCTGCGAAAGGGATGATCTTGTTCGAGTATAGAGTCACTGTCGTGACTCCTGACCTCGTGAATGAATTTAATACCTTGTAACAGTTGTTTAATTAATAACATTGTGAGGTGAAATTGGTGATAATGAATTATGGCGCTGGGTCTCGGGATTTGGGGAAGTGCTTCTCTACACACACAACCACTCTTTTATATGATTTTAGCACAGTCCACAGAACACGGAATGACGGGATCAAGAGGGGAGGAAAGCGAAAGAATATAAACAAAGGGGAAAGGGGGGAATTCCACACGCTTCTAGAATAGAGTAGAACAAAACTGGACACTGGCCGAAGAGTATCTTCTTTTCTTCTGATGGTATTTGGTCTGGGAATTTTTGTAACTGAGCGTCGAATTGGCGGCGCTCAGTATATTGTTATTAGTCGTTGTGGTCGGGCGTGTGTGTAGAATCGAGTGCGTAGTCGAGCCAACTGCAGTCGTTGTCCGTGCAATTGGGTAAGTCTGTTTGTTATTGACTTAGGTATCGCTGACTTGTGGCTAATGCTACACGCATATCTACTAATTACGGTGGGTTAGGGATGAGTAAGGTTGAATTTAGAAGAAATATTTTCATATTTGCGTGGAGAGGGAGTGGAAGACTATTTAACGAACACCACCCTCACTATACCTGACCAGGATTCAAGCCCTGATCTCCCCGTCTTCGGCACTCCAGTCTATTGCGGCAAAGACGTCTTAGACTATGCGGCCACCGAAGCAGGTTTGACCTATTTGTTTTAAATATTGTATAGGTCACATAAAAATACTATTAGAAATAGTCAAGAAAAATCACGGATATGGACATCCATTACTTTTGGTCTTGTAATCAATTTCCTTTCAAGGTCATAAGACAATGTTTGTACCCCAAATTATGCGATAGAAGAGAAGAGGCCTTGTCAGTTGAGAACCTTGGCCGATGAACTGTTAGTGAAAGCCGCCCCTGAATAAAAGCTAGGTGTATATTTGGCCAACTACCCCACCCCTCTCTGCCCTCCTCCTCGATCCAACTGTGTCTGCGAGGGGTGTAGGTGAGGGAGAAGGGGGTGTTAATCCATCTTGGAGAGGACCTCGATGATCGATTGAGACGGGAGTATGTCAGTGAAGGGGAGGAACGCTGTGTCCTTGACAGACTCCCAGTGATGTATCGGATCCGTCTCGCATTATTCATGGGGACGCCGCCACCCTCCCAGTTATATCTGCCCTAGTTTTATAATAGACGTGAGTATGGGGGTGAGGGGGCAGTGGCGCGAACAGAAATGTACATGGGGGAGTGCATTCAATGCATAGATGATGTTATTTATGTATCCCTTCATCTAGCCTGTAAGACGTAAACTTACCTCACATTATTAAGCAGGTTCATGGTGCGAGCTATCAAGGTAAAGCTGCTTCCTGTGAACCGGTGTTGGATCCAGTAAATAATCGAAAATATTGAAACCAATGTCTTAATGTTGCAAAGAAGGACCGACTAGCACCTTACTCGCACTATCTCCTACATGAACTAATCAACTTACCATACCTTTAATTTGCAGAAAAGCAAGTGGCTTAAGATTAAAATTTCCCAGTAATTAGATTATTAAGTTTAGTATGATAGTATCAATTGTATCGAAAATAAATATCTTTTCTATTAATACTCAAACATTTTAGGGTCATGTACATATTTACTATTTTTATTACAATTACAACTTGGTTAATTAAAAGTATGATCTTTCTTACAAGTCCTCTTATTATTTTTATGATTAATTAAAATTATTTTTCTAATATAGCACTATTATAATTATTATTAATTGTATACTTGAGGGAGCCATATGAAAACCAATCCCTCCTCTCAACACCAAACCCTGGACCTGCCTTTGAGGTAAACGAAAGATTCGTTCTACCCGTTGGAAATTTTAAGGTATCTTTTTAATGAGGGCAAACACCTTTTTAACATTACATCATAATAAGGGATGTAGCATCGAAATAAAAGTAATTTAACTTTACTTATTTCTAGTATCAACACAAAAGGATAAAATATTATTATTATTATTATTATTATTATCATCACCGCGTCTTACTACCCGTTCGGGTTGTACACACTTACGCTAATGTGTAATGGTAGGGTGATTGTGAGATGAAATGAAGGACCTACAGTTTAACGTGGAATCCGAACCATGGCGGAGGCCTGGCATTCCCCACATTCACAAGATGTCTTGTCAGAGGTCAAGGAAGGGTTTGGTAATCGGATAAATCCGTGCCGAGAACGAGGATTGAACCCCGGCCGCCAGCACAGAAGTCTGACACCTTACTCCTAGACTGCCAGGTCACCGGGATAAAATAATGTATTCAAGTAGCATCATGTGTATGTATGAAAAATAGGTTTTATCTTTATTTCTTTAGAATGTTTGTATTTACCTATAAATAATAAATAAAATATTTATTCTTTAAGGTCTTCCTATTCCGTAATACACACACATAATAGAACTCGGTACATTCGATTGTCTGCGCAGTTTCTTTTAATCCGGGTAGAAGAGAACCAAATTAAACAATTTTAGAATCTATGTGTATTGCCGGCAAACACAAAAAATACTCATCAGATATGGACGTGACTGTTTTTTTGTTGCACCCCCTTCTTAATATATCTAATAGTAATATTCAATTAGACAAGAAAATTTCAGATTAAAGACACTCTCTTAAAATCTATATATATATATTTGTTTTTTGTTTTGTTTTTTCAATTGTTTAAATGAAATTTGTTTTAGAACTTTAATACTGCTGATTGGTGATAAAAAACCAATATTATAGCTATATGATGAACTTGATCAGCTCCCAGACCAGTAATTTAACACTTGTCTGAATGTGATAAAGAATGGATTATAATAAATAATGTTAACATTTAGTTACTATTTCTATTCTATATTATTCTATTCACATTTTCTCTAATAATTTTTTACAAGATTTGGATTCGAAAGTAAATTCGAGATTCAGATTTTAAAAATAGTGGATTTGATCTCTAAGTATAAACGAGAGTTCACACAAATAGCTTAATTATAAAATAAATGGTAAATTAACTACCAGCCTATATTTGCGAACTGTGATCAGGAATACCTCGAACCATGATATGATTGCTGAGGCACCCTTATCTTGATTCTTGAAAAGTAATTGATTATATCACAAGAGAGATTTATTTTTTTGCCCCGAGTTTAGAGATGCTTGATTCCAATAAAATTATAAAAATGATAGTTTCTATGAGCGAGAGAGAAAGAGCCCACCAGTTTTACCAGAGGTATATTCACATACTTTCCAGGGTTCCTTTACATGCCATAATTGACATAGGAACTAAGGCTTTACTTCTCCTCCTAAGGAAGTTGTGCTAAGGATTTTTACCACTCGAGAAAAATATGTCAACCCCGGCTGGGTTTGAACCCACGAGCATCAGGTCCTGAGACAAGCACTTTAACCCAATACCACTGAGATCAACAACAATACAGTTAAATAAATACCCGCCTCGGTGGCGTAGTTGGCCAACGCGCTTGTCGTGTTGAGCTCTACTGCCGAGGACGGGGAGATTGAGGTTCGAATCTCGGTCGGGTGAACTAGGGGTGGTTTTTCCTAAATGGTTTTCCACTCTCACTCCACGCAAATGCGGGTTCACTTCCTATAATTCAACCTTCCCAATTCCTAATCCGTTAGAGTAATTAGTACTTAAAGCGTATAACCCGAATGGGTAGTAAGACGCGGTGCTAAATATTATTATTATTATTAATACAGTTAAATATTATCAGTCAAAAAAATTTGTGATTGTATTGTCTAAAAGGTCCTATCTATGAAAATTATACTGTAGCTTATCATATACTATATCCATCAGTATTGTTTCTATGTGAACCTTCTATTATTGTATGACTGACCAACTGACCTAATGTCCAGTCAACTAGTGTGAACCGCTTTGGTGGCCGTATGGTCTTGGCCGTCACTTCCGCAAATGACTTGACTGCCGATGACGGGGAGATCGGTTAAATTGAAATCAATACATATTCGTTTTAGACCATTTATTGATGTTTCATGGTGAACTATCAAACACAAATACTTGCAAAGCATATGGCAAAATAACAAAAAGATAAATTTACTGGTTTATGTTAGCCTTCAATTTTAATTTTTTTCACAGCAAACTCTAATAATTTATCACACTTTAAATTGAACAATAACAACAGTTAGAATGGTTCTGGATATTTAGCTAGAAATTTAAGAAAAAGTGAGCCAAAACAACTTTTTTTTTAGATTTATTTAAAACAAATGAAATTACACCTACAGCAGAAAAAGTTACAGCCATTAGTAACGATGACAGAGAATGCCTATAGTAATGATAATAATTTATTTGTACATCAATTATATAAATTAATCTAGCTAGCTCCAGAGTAAACAATTTTTATATAATGAACTAAAATGTGTATTTAGTTGCTGAATCTTAAAATTGATTTATTTCATAAATAGATGTGTTAGTTTACAAAAGTGAATATTTTAACACACAAATTAATTCCAATTTATTTTAATTGGCTCTTATAGGTTTTAATCCATCAAAAATAATTAGATTAGTAACTGCAAACTTATTTTCCTACCATTAAAATGTTGCTATTATTACTTAGCACACCACAGCCAACAAGACACAATGTAGCTAAATTTATTTGAACATTCATTAAAACATCTCAAGACATAAATAAACTTTTATTTCTCTTCTTCTTAGCACAATAATCTCCTGTTATTGGAAATTCAAAGCACACTTTTTGAGCAAGAAAGAGGTTTGTTTGTGTATGAAATATGTATTTAGCAATCACAAATATGTTTCATTACAAACAGGTGCGCAATATTCTAGCACGCGTCAAGATTTTATGCTTCGACAAACAAAACAGATATATTATTAACAAAGAAATAAAGGGTATGTTAAACTGATAGAATCGATAATCATTGAAAGTAGAGTAAAAAATAAATCAAAAATAGAGCAGGATCTACACATTACCAGAAAAATGTATGTGTGAAAGTTCACATTTGAAACACATTACAGCTTTGCTTTTTAGAAAGCACCAGATGTCACCTAAACATGGTGGTGGGTTGTTCCTATTGATGGGCATAATCAAGTAAAAATAATCGAGTGACTTGATTGTGTTGTGTAATCGGGATTACTCGAGTAATTTTACTAGGACCTTGTTATTCTTTTATTTTCTCTTATCTTACCAGTTAAGTGAGAGTCAACCTTATTGGCTGAACTGTTAACCATGCTGTTTCCATTTAAAAAACTTATTCCCTTAGGGCTCATTTTTCACCAGTTTCTGCTTCTACGCAAAAATGACCCTTTATGGTTTAAATGTTCCACGTGCATTTTCGATACAAAATACTCGCAGATGTAAAGTATGCAATCGAAAAGCATAGTAACTAAGCATATCACATTTCCAATTATTTTTAAAAGTACTCGGCACCTCAGCAGTCTTATTTCTACAATCACATAAATGAACCTAATTACGGTCTTTCTTAATTTGATTATAATTTACCTTTAGCAAAATATGATTATGTATTAATTAAAATTAAATAGATAATAGAAAAAAAATTAACGCTGTTTTCACTTTTAAAAAGGTAAAATTATTTTCAATTTCTTTAACATGAATGTATAAAGAAAAGTATATTTTATTAAAAAGAGCACAAAACTTTTTTTTTTGTGTGTGGGACACTTCTTAAAATGCATACTTTCATATTGACTGCATGCAACGTGAAACCTGAAAATAGGGGGATGGGGGAAAGAGGGGGGAGGTCACTGTCAGTGTCGACTGCCTACTACAGGAAGAGATTATTGACATGTTATTAGTATCAAATTCCACATCAAGACTCCCGAGTAATGTTGTCCAACCGACTGCCACGGGACAATTCAAGTAGACGATTCGCTAAAAGTTACTCTAGTAATTTTACTCGATTACTTGGTTATTTTTAAAGACAATCGAGTAGTGACTTGATTCTTAAAGTTAATCGATTGTGTCCATCACTAGTTGTTCCAAATGTGAATTTTTGGACCAAGTATTCTATTGATACATGATTATTTTATCATTGATTTAGTCCATTTAGCAAAAAGTATAAATAAACAATAAAATTATACATTAATACAAATTATGATATATCACAACTGCACTTTTTAATTTTATGAATAAAAACCAAAAATGAATTGACAACAATATTTCTATCAAATTGATGGTATGTAAACAAAGTAAAAATGGTGCCAAACGGCTATATTTAACTAAACATTGAGAGGAGGCTTGAAGGGCAAGGCTTACAGACCAGACAACTAGAGGCTTCAAAGTTTACAATTAAAAACAAAAACAGATAATTATGTAATTTTTGGGGTACATCAGTCCCCTTCTTCCACAGAAGAGAGTTAAACACAGACTGGACTATGGGAGTGTAGCAAGAGGTAGGTCATTGTCACCTAGATTCTTTTGATGCCTGTTATATGATTCACAAACAAACAAAAAAGTGTATGCTTGTATTATGCGGTTGCCTGTTCGAACTTGTGTCTTTATTATTGGTAGATGGATATAATGTTGTATTTATAATTATTGAATTAAATTATGTTAATTTCGTTTGTATTAAAGTTACTGACTGGTGTGAGTAGGCCTGCTTTGGAAAAACAGTAAAAAAGGTTATCTAAGGTTGATACCAGTGGGATGCCTGTATTTGGTTATGTTATATTGGTGAGCGAACTCCCACCTATGAAGCTGGGACGCATTGCAACTTTGGGGAGGGCTCGTATAGCTCTAGTACTATAGCATGAGTTTAAATATGAATTATGAGTTTTGGTATTGTGTGCTATTGGTTGGTGTCAAAACGGTGACTATTCATTCGTTGTCTGAGTGTTCCTGTGGTGAGGCCAATGTATTCAACAATAAAGTGGTTGCTTTTTTTTTTTTTAAATGGCACATATGACCGCGAGGGACTTTGACAACCAAATTTGGTCACCTTCAGTGAAGGATTATTATTTGCCACTCTGATTGCACCAAGTGTTGCCCAGGGTACACCATAGGAGGTTGTCTACACATCATACCCACTATGAGATGATGATTATTATGGAGTTGTGGAGTCGGGGTGAGTCTTAACCTAACTTAAGCCTAATTTACCAAATCCTGGTGACTGTTGGGCTTATTCCCCTTAAGGGAAAAATACCCAAGGTACCAGCCGGGAATCAAAACCGGGGGGCTTGTAGCCAGGTACACTGACCATTACTCCACGGGGCCGGTTAGTGGTTGCATTGTAGCTGGTATATAGGATTTTCTGTGGAGCAGTCATAATGGCCTTTCATGGGGCGTCATGTGTGAGTCTTCTGTTGAATGAGGTGGAAGGTTGGTGAATTTTGTAGGCACTGCATCTCGGTTTGTTGCACGGGTAGGAACCTTTGCGGCTGGGTAAGGCAATTTAGGGCTAACCATATTTCTGCGGGAATTAGAGGAGCGTTTGAATGTGATTCTTGGAGCGCTAGTATGAAGATTTTGAATGAGAGGTGATGAGGTTAACATATTGTAGTCTATGTTTAGGATAAATCCGAGATTGTCTAGGCCTTCATAATAGCGGGTGGTGAGCGGTATATCAATGAAAGGTTCTTTCTTGATAGGCTCTTGATCAGATTTGGCTCTGTTGATTTGACTGTTGACTCTGTGTTTAGGATATGCTCAGGCTTTGAAAGCCTTGAAGAGTTGTTGACGTTGCTTGTTAAGGTCTTTTCCCTCAGAACTTAAGATTGGCGCTGGTAACTAAGCTATAGGGTAGAGAGCGTCTTACATGAAGACGATGGTTGATTTGGAAATGGAGGTATCGTTAATGGTTGGTGGCTTTGGTGCAGACTGTGGTGTTTGTTTCCCTTGTGAAGGTTTAGTTCCAGATCCAAGAATATGAAATGGTGTTGTGAAATGTTCCAAGTAAATCTGAGTGTGCTATGGTTATTTAAATTGTTCAGGAACCGTAGTAAATTAGTTTCAGAATATGTTCATATCATGAATTATTATTATCACCGCGTCTTACTACCCGTTCGGGTTATTCGCACTTACGCTAATGTGTAATGGTAGGGTGATTGTGAGATGAAATGGAGGACCTACAGTTTAACGTGGAATCCGAACCACGGTGGAGGCCTGGCATTCCCCACATTCACAAGAGGTCTTGTCAGAGGTGAAGGAAGGGTTTGATAATCAGATAAATCTTTTCCGCGACCGAGGATTGAACCCCGGCCGCCAGCATAGAAGTCTGACACCTTACCCCTAGACCACCAGGTCACCCATATCATGAAGATGTTGTCAATAAATCACAACCAGCAGAGTGGAGTTCGGATTGAAAAATGTTTGTCTCTATTTTGCACATGAAGAGGTTAGCATAAGAGGGGTCCTTACGTATGCCCATTGGCATCCCTTGGATTTGAAGGTAGTGTCTGTCCAGAATCAAGAAACAAGCAACAAAAGAATCTAAGTGATCATGACCTACCTCTAGCAATGCTATTATAGTCCAATTTGTGTTTTACTCTCTTCTATTGAAGAAGGGGATTGATGTATCACGAAAATTACATAATCGTGTGTTTTAATTTTCAACTTTGAGGACAACAGTTTTCTAGTAAGCGTGTAGGCCTTGCCCTTCTATCCTCTTTTAAATGTTTAATTTTATCAAATTGATGTTTACGAAAGTTAAGAAAAGGTTTTTTAATTTTATTTAAAATTATCTTGCATAATTGTTAATAATATTGTATCTTTAGCAAATAAGAACAAGGCAGCTATTTTACCAACAAAATTACTAAAGTTACATTCCTATCTTTTTTTTTTTACAATCTTATTTTAATTCGTTGAAACACCAAACATATTAAATTTCTTGAAGGGTAAAAAATATTTCAGCAAAGTGTTGTGAAACAGTTATTTTAATCTTCAAATTAAAGTAAAAAAAAATGACAACCTAGATTTAGATGTCCTTAATATTATCTTTAAAAATTAGTAAAATAGTTAGTGGATGTTTTTTTTCAACAGCTAACATATATATTTTTCAATTTGTTAAACATTTACAATCATGTTTAACGAATCAGTAAGTGCTAATGGGTTAGATACCTTGTGCAAAATGCTCACGTAATCTTATCAATAAAAATGGAAACTTTACCTAAAATATTTACTCAAGATAAACTATAGCTTACACACGCCAGAAAAGACTATAAAAATTAATAAAGCTACATTTCCCAAATTTGTAACTTAAAGGAAATAACAGCTTGTGCGTATAGCCCAAAAGGGTAAGAAGACGTGGTGCTAAATAAAATGTATTAAAAAATAGCACCTTAGTTAGTAACTATGTTTTAACAATTATAAAACCAGAAAAAAAGAACCATTTTTAAAACAAACTTAAAGACTACAAATCGTGAAAGTCCACAAACTAAAGAATTAAATACAGATTTAGTTTTCATGAAATACAGGGCTAAAACACAGTGATAAACATTGATTTTAGTTATTATACATCAGATTATTTATTTATTTTAAAATTCATTTTGTGAAGAGGACATTATCTAAAGATTACTTCAAAAATACTGTACAGAGTAAACGAGGGTATGGGAAACAAAACTAATTAAAGCATGGCTACACTTATTGAAGCCATTAAAAGAAAAACTTAAATCTACTATTTGTTATGTCAGCATTAGAGTACCTTTTTAACATCTTTGAAAACCAACATAAGAAAGGATTTATTTTCCTCAACAATAAATGGCTGAACACATTTCATCAATATACATCTGTGGCACTAAAATTTTAGTTATAATGAATGATAATTCTATCTAGTTTATTTGGCAACAAAGCTTGTTTCACCTTTTGACTAGTTATCAGGCATTCAGTCAACGTAAGCCATTTAACACAATGTGTTTTTCTAATCAACTTTTAAGCTCCTGTTGATTTAAAGCTCTAATCAACGTTTCTACATAGTCTATATATTACATTCTATTATTATTCTCTTAAGTTCAGAGACAAAGTCAAAAACTCACATTTATAGGTGTTGTTTTATTTTGAAGAGTTAACTAAAAATTTGTAATCTATTGCTCTAAGTTGTCTAGACAGAATTTGGAACCATACTTTATTTTCAAACAGCACCTAACATAATGCAGCCTTTTTTTAATATAAAGCTAGTCAAACTTTTTAAAAACAAATTATTTGGTTACAACATTGAAAAAATCTATCGACATAATACATGTTTTAAACTTCTTAGTAAACAAAATGCGGTTATCAAAGCAACTCACCTCCAACCTACTTACAAACCGCACAACAAACTCCTACAAAAATTAAACACTTCACAAAATCCAGCAAAACTAACATTTCAAAATGAGGTCAAGTATGAGCCTCATCCTAGCCCCGCAATGTGAGAGAATCAAGTGCCCTACACGCAAAAACTTTAACTCTTTCAGGAAATTCCTTTCAAAACGCTGTCGTAAAAGAAATAACGCCTACACGGCAATAAAACAAACGGGTCGCCGGGTTTCATCCAAGGCAACCCTGCCAATAGGAGCAAGGCCCGCCTTTCCTAACCAATCAACGCTCTTCAGCTAACAAGCGGCGTTCCTCCTTACCCCTCTCAACAAACCAACCGAGAGGGTTCTCGGTAAACCCACCCCTTATACAAGCGTGAGCACCTCTTCCGAAGTGACACAAGGGGTGTCAAAATACAATGGCAGCAGAAGTGTCCTGGCTAGTGTCAGCGTGCGGTGTAGGGAGTGTAAGCGACTTGGGTGTTGGCCCATGAAGTAGGGGGAGAATAAGGTCCTTCCAAAATAGGGTCAGAATCGGGGGGAGCAGGGGTTTCTGACGGAGAGGGGAGGGAGCTGGCCGTTGTTAGCATGATATGGCCCGGGGAGGAGTGGACTATTTTAAAGTAGTGGTCATGGGGGGGTGTCCCCATGGACAGGCGGAACTCGCCTATGGATTGACTGAGCTCGGACATGGCTTGTGACAATAAGTCAGCTGACAAGCCGTCTGGAAGACCCTGAAACATATATTAAAATTTATAAGTCAAGGATTAGAAACAATGATGTTCAGGAAAGAGGTGGGCTATAGGTAGACACACCGAAATTTCACGAGACATGTTGTGTATCAAAATACAAGTTTATTTAATAAAATACAATAAATAACTTTATTACTATGTAATTTTTTTTTACCAAACTACAACATTGCATTAACCACAAATCAGCATCTAACCCCTTATTTATCGACTTTTTATAATGAAATACAACTTTTTATCAAACAAGATCCAATAGTTGAACTATACATACATAAATCAGGGTATCTAGCTATAGAGTAAATGAGATAGACGAGGAAGCAAAAGTGAGATAGTATGAATATGTTATGATGGAAAAGAAAATAATCCCAAGGAGAATGATGTAGATTAAGTATGTAGGAAAAAGACTGCAATGGCATATTGTTTCTTATTGTGTTTGCGTTTATTTTTCTACAAAGACGGTAGAAGGAGATATGTGTGCAATGTGCATTGAATTCTGCTCATGACCATCCCCCTTTTCCTAAGCGACCTTTTTTCAAAAATGTCCATCTACTAATGTATTTGTACTTACTTTTATCAATTTATTAGAAAATATAGTTTCATTATTTATACGAGGCACATCCAGAAAGTAAGAGAACCGGTTGCCCTCTCGTACTGTGAGAATTTTTTTTCCAAGGTTGGCAACACTGAGTGGTAGTGGGGGTTCTTCTGAACACAACAAGCACAGGCTCGCCTTATAGTGTATGTTTGTGTGAAGTATGTCGATAAGAGATCCCGCCAAGTGCGAGGTGCGCACTGCCATCAGGTTCCTTCTCGCTGAAGGAAAAACACCGACTGGAATTTTTTCACGGATCAAAACTGTTTATATCATATTCTGAAAATTAAAAAATGACACCTGGATGCGGGAATCGAACCTGGTACCTTTGGCTTAGTACTCCATTGCTCTTACCATTGAGCTATCCAAGATTCGTCCCGTGATCAGGGTCATTCTTCACTGATAGTTTAAGGCAGAGTCTATGATGGTCGTGCGGGAGTCATCAGAATCCTTGATAGCTCAGTGGTAAGAGAAATGGCGTACTAAGCCGAAGGTCCCGGGTTCGATTCCCGTGTCAAGGTGTCATTTTTCAATTTTCAGAATATGATATCTAAATGGTGTTATCCGCACTAATATGCATAAATGATAGCTTCGGCTATTTAATTCAAAACTGTTTATGGCGAAGGTGTTATGAACCGAATGAATGAGTTTTTAAGTGGTGTCATGAGTTGAATGAAGGCAGAACGAATGTTCATGATGATCAGAGGTGTGGAAGACCTTCCATTTTGACCGATGAGTTGGTGCAAAACCAAGAGAAAACTGTTTGTGAAGACCACCGATTGAGTGTGGATGACATTTCTGCACTGTTTCCACAACTCTCCAGATCTCTTACACAAAACAATTACAGAAATGATGGGATTCCGAAAATTGTGTGCAAGATGGGGCCCAAAACAACTGACAAAGCAGCACTAAGTGAATTGAGTCGCTGGCGCTCGCGAGTTGGGTGTTTTTAATTTGCCTTTTGTGTCCACATTAAAAGAAAATATGTTTGTAGAAATCAGTATTCTTTAAGAATGAAAAGAGATTGAGGGGGTAAAAAAAGATAAGCTTTTTAATTTTGTCCAAACATTTAAGCTGTATAACATAATAAATAAAAATCCTATATGTGGCCCGCAATGCCTCCTTAATAATATACCTCACACCTGTTTGAGCTTGACACCCCTGTTCTAACCTATTTCTTCTTTTTCTTTAATGAAAACCTCTTTTCGCTTTGTAAGGTATTTTGTTATATTTGGAAGAAAATGTGGAGAAAAATAGTGTCCAGTGACAACAGTGTAAAGTGTGAAGTGCTTTCTTTTTTCCATTGTAAAAATCATATTGGGTTCGTTCTCTTTAATGTTTCCTATCCACCTTTCCTATTGCTTATATAGTCTGGTTTTCCGATCATAAAGAAGTCAGGGTTTGAATCTCTGCCAGTTCTAATGAGGTGGTGTTTCCGGAATGGTTTACACTCCCTTATCATACAGATGTGTGTGTATTTCCTCTAAGCTCTGCCTTCATCATTCCCACTCCAATAGTGTTAAAAAAATGTGGACGACCCAAACAGCTAGAAAGACGTTGTGGAAAAAAATAAAACTATTTGTGACCATCAATTTACCTTCATTGGTCGTTTGAGCAGCGAGGCATCAATAAATAACCCTGACTCCTGGAACTCTCTGAGCTCCTCCTGGGTGGTCGTGATCTGGTAGTCACCTGGAAACATCACACAAAACTCAGCCATGGTTAGTGCACAGGGTGAACACCATGCCGCGACAGTCCTAGTTGTTTGGATATCATCTTACTCTTTACTTTTTTTTACAAGGGCTGAACCAGTGATAATCACTGATACAATCATAGGACAGTTATGGTAATTGGTTATTGTCGATTCACACGTTTGCTGAAAAACAAGCGCAGAAGAGAAACGTGGTCATGTGACGAGCTCTAAGCCAATCGCAAGATTTCAACCTCATCGGCGCATGCTGTTCCGCTAAAGTTAAACTCATCTTTACTTTGTCCGCTCTGACTGAGATGTTTGGCACGGGAGAACCAATCAAATCTCAGAACAAACCATCTCAAATCAGTGTCCATGTGTTCTACAGCCAGAAGCAAACACAGCTTCGTTGGCCGTTTTGAGGAGATTTGAAATAACTCATTAATGTAAAGCGAGTTTATTGATGTATTGGATTGTGCCAGGACATAGAGTTATAATTTGAAAACATCCATCAGGAGAATGATCTAAAATATATATCTACTAACTAGAAAATAAAATATGTTGTAATCAACTGTTTTAAGTTAACGTTCCAATGCATCATGGGTCAACAGACAGTGTGTGAATTGCTGAGCCACTAGAGCAGATTTTGCTTTCTATTTTCGGTGAACGTGTGAAGCAATCTTTAATGCAGAGAAGAGCTGATCTGATCGGCATTTGGGCCGCTGATTGTTGATTGTTGGCGGAGATCTTTTGAACTGTTATTTAAGCATGGTGCAGCTGGTACCAGTGACTAATCTATATTAAGCTTGTTGGTGGACAGTCATGCATTGTGAAGGGGGAGGTCTGCTAGAGTATTCAATCACTTCAATTAATGGTTTGTCTGGTTAAGATTTTCTTGCCCTTATGTTAAGCATGAACATCCAATAAGTAATATTAAAGTTATAAAACAAATTCCAATTAAAACTCATGAAAAAAAATAAACAATTTTTTTTTCATGTGTCAAATCTGCTACTATCTCAAATATCCTTAAGGATTTGAAGGATTTAAAGGATCCTGTCCCTACTAAAAATTGAAGAGGTATCCCTGATATATCTTGAGTGAGAGTGTAAATGCATCTCTGACCTGGCAGAAGGTTGATCGAATCAAGTCCTTGCAGCTGCACCTGAATCTGTGCCCCGGACTCTGCAATCTCCAGGTTCCCGGATGAAGGGGAGGACACATTCTTGTCTCCGTCTTCAGACGACGGCTGTGCAACACACTACACATAGCTTGAGTTAAGTGCAGTAACGAACAAACAGCATTTATTGTCCTTTCAGAAGCAACTCCATTACAAATTTACCTTGATTTATTCATCAAAATGAAATAATCGAGCTTTTATTTAATTTTTTTAGCTAGCAATTATTAGGGGTGTGCAAAGTACACTTTTTCAATACATGAAATAATCTCGAAGTAAAATGGTAGTTTGAGTAATTTTTGTTGGTTTTACACTTGAAAAAATATAATGCTCTATGTACTAAAATTACTTGTAAAATGTTTTGTTGCGCATTTGTTGTAACATTTAGTTTTATTCTGATAAATCAAGTTATTACCATGTCCTACAATTCAATTACTTCAGATTTTTTATATAAGGATATTGATTTGTAATATAACAGCTCTAGATGGCAATAATTGGCCATAAATTTAGTATTTTAGCGGTCAATGTTTTTAATGGAAAATTGTCGAAGCCAGGATATTTTTCAGAGCAAAGTTGACGCTGATATTTGTTTCAAAGCCAAATACAAGTCTTACGTATGAAATAAAGTGCATTGAACAAAAACAATTGGTAATAAATAAAATGATAGAATATTAGGAAAATGGTATAGCACAAATAAAAGTAAAAACACTAACACATATTTACACACACATCAATATTTCGATGCTATAATAGTACCAAACTATTGATGTGTGTGTAAATATGTGTTAGTGTTTTTACTTTTATTTGTGCTCTACCATTTTCTTAATATTCTATAATTTTAAATATAAGTTTTGGAAGCTTCGTACACCTCTACCTAAAATCATAAATATCCTTCAGGATTCAAAAGAATTGAAGAAGCCATCCCTCGTAATAACAATAGATAGATTACCTGCTGTGTTTGTGTTAGCAGATCTGAGTGTTTTTTCCTTTGGTGTTGCAGCAGTTTGGCCTTGGAGGCGTACTGCTTGTGACACCAAGGACAGCCATGAGGGCGAGTCGTCACACTGCCCACAGTCTGAGAAAATGTCGGGTTGGGTAGCCCCGGGATATCTGGCACCCCGCCCTGCAACACACAGCATCACCAAACTCTCAAGTCTGAATAATTTGAGTGCTACATTCACCGCCCCTGAGTTATTAACCTGGTCATGAAAAGTTGAGGGAAAAACAATTCTCTATCTAGGGGAAAGAAACTTATGGTTAGCACTATTTTCTAAGTAAAAAAAATCCATTGATTTTCTAGAAATGATTTCTATTTTATCATACGCCTTAAAAGAGTAGTAATAGAAAAATGAAATTTAACTTGTATTGAAAACAATGATTTCACCTTGTTAGGGAAAATATGCAGTCATTACACAAACTAATATTTTAGGGAGAAAAAAAAAGGAGGAAGAAAAGATACCACATATATTCGAATCTGAGTGCTTGGTTCTTCACTTCAATATAACGCTTTTAAATGTCCTATATTAAAAAAAAAAATTAGCGTTATTTTGTTTGGGAAATTTCTAGGTTTTTTTTTCCAAACACAAGAAATTCGTTGTGGTTTCCCAACTCTTCTGATTGGACGAGGACACATGAATGACTAGTGTAGAAAAAAAAAGTGTTAGCATGATGCCTTATTACCAATTAATGTATGTACTAATGTGTTAAGAATGAGGAAGAATGAATTTAGAAAGAGTGTACCCATATTTGTACAGAAGGAGAATGGGAAATCATTTAGGAAAAACTAACCTCAGTAGACCCGACCACAATTAAAACTCCGATCTCACTGTCATTGGCAGTCCAGTTTATTGCGAGAGTGATGCCAAAACAGGAAACATAATATTTTATCAGTAATATAATTATATAAAGGTATGTGTTGAGCTCACCTTTCTTCTATTGCTCATGGGTAGTTCAGCGCCAGGATGGTTTTTCAAAATATGTACTTTACGTTTTGAACTGCTCTTGTACACCTGGAAATATGAACACAACCTTTACTGTAAACGTAGATGTTCTTTGATATATTATCTTCTCAGGATTGTGTCCCAACATAACTTCAATGAAAACATTTATTTCATCCTCTATACTACAAATCACATGTGGCGTAAAGGAATTTTAGCTATTTAATAAAACATTGGTAGTTAATGTATAACTTATTTATGTCTTAACTTCATATGTTATATGCTCTCACATCTGGGACAATAATCACTAGAGAAAGCCTACACAGCTCTCACACCTGGGACAGTAATCACTAGAGAAAGCCTACCCAGCTCTCACACCTGGGACAGTAATCACTAGAGAAAGCCTACACAGCTCTCACACCTGGGACAGTAATCACTAGAGAAAGCCTACCCAGCTATCACACCTGGGACAGTGATCATTAGGGAAAGCCTACCCAGCTCTCACACCTGGGACAGTAATCACTAGAGAAAGCCTACCCAGCTCTCACACCTGGGATAGTGATCACTAGAGAAAGCCTACCCAGCTCTCACTAGAGAAAGCCTACACAGCTCTCACACCTGGGACAGTAATCACTAGAGAAAGCCTACACAGCTCTCACACCTGGGACAGTAATAACTAGAGAAAGCCTACCCAGCTCTCACAACTGATAAAGTAATCGCTTGAAACCCAGATTGGTGATAAAGAGCATTACCAGACTTTTTGTTGGATAAAAAGTTGAATTTTGATATTAAAAAGTTGATATATAAAATCTTTTCTCTCAGTAAAATTGTTTAAAAACACCTTAAATCCAAGTATAATACTACTATGAATAGAAAAGTTGGGGCTAAAATTAGAGTTTGGTCAGATCCACCTTCAAATCCCAAATCTCGAATTTGAATCTTGTAAAAGGTGATGAACCTTAAGGGAAAATCTTAATATAATATAATATAATAGTAGAAAATATAAATGTTAACATTCTTTCTTATAATCTATTCACTACAAGTTGAGACATACAAAAGGTGAGGTTATTTTTAGGGGAAAAGTGATGTTATTTTCCTCAAAAAGTGATATTATAAGCTGAAAGTGATATTATTTACGCTAATACGAGTCAAATTAATATTAGCCAAAATAAAAACCTTGGATAAAACTGTCTACATTTTCCGATCATATTATACTATTTATAAATATATTCGGAGAAAAATTGATACATACCAAACCTTAAATGCTTAGTAATATCAAACTCGAGTTTTAAAAATAGCAATATTGAAATAATCGATTACCAACTTAGGTTTAGACCAAACAATAATAACATCGAAAAATGTCATCATAGAAGACTAAGCTACTATCAAATAAGGAGAACAAAATAAAAATTAAGAAGATATAATTTTGACAATATAATTATAATTTCGCCTGTAGCAAGGTTATCACCAGTATTATTATGTTGAAAATTATATTGCATGATGTAGTATTTGCCAAATTACAAAGAAAATGTGTTCATTTAGAAAGAAAAAAAGCCTAGATTCATGTTAGTCGGGTGAAAACAGTGGAATTCGTGTTAAATTAGTTTTATTGCAAATACGAATTTTGCATGTCCATAACTATAAGTCATACCTACAGTTAAGTGTTAAATTAATGGTTTGGGGTCTGGTTGTTAAGTTCATAAGACTATTAGTAATTGTAAATGGTTCTTAAGTGTATAGCCCAAATTGGTAGTAAGAAGCAGCGATAAGAAAAAAAAAATTGTTCTTAACCACCAATAAGCACTGTGTTAGAGCTCTAAAACAAATTGAAATTGAAAACAATATTTTAAGGAAATAACTTTTGAATCTGAAATCTTCTCAAATCCTCGAATTTCAAATATTCTTAAGGATTTGAGAAATTCAAAGGATTCAAAGATTCAAGGGTCCCAACCTTAGCTAAAATACTTCTTTTTTATGTTTAAATATTTGCCGTTGGTAACAATATGGCCGTCATATTAGCAATTCCAAATACTTATTTTACTCCTTTTTTTAAACAATATCTTCATGGTGGTGGGTAATTAATATCTTTTCTGGGCTGGGAAATTTAAATGGTTATTGGAATGTTATGAAGAATATTGTAAAAACAGCGGAGTCGATTTCAGTCAAAATAGGCAAATAATAATGTCTGCCATGGAGAAAAAATATATTTGGTTTTGATATGATTGATTCATTTGTGTTCAAATCTACAAAATGAACCATTATTCACATTTGAAAGAACAATAATTGAATACTTTCACAAAAACTTTCAATTTTTTTATTTTTACCATACCATCTTACTAACTGTTTGGACTATACGTTTATGTACTAATTACACTAATGTTTTTAGAGATTAGGAAGGTTATATTTATAAGAAATGTACCCGCATCTGGGGGGGAAGGATAGTGGAAAACCGTATAGAAAAATATCACCCTCGGTACACCCGACCAAGATTTGAACCTCAATCTCCCCATCATCGTCAGTCTAGTCCAACACGAGAGTAGCACATTAAACAATGCAGCCACAGAAGTGAATGACATTCAATTTTGTTTTATTTTGTGAATGTATTATGTATTTAAAAATGCCAAAATTAATTTTAAATGCATTTTGATAGTAGTTTTAGTGTGTGAGGTAAAAGTTTGTGAAACTTCTGCGTCTCTGATAATGGTTGAATAATCTGAAGTAATTCTTTGCCGGTCCTCACCTTGTCGCAGTACTGGCAGAAATAGTCCCTGGTAGTCTTGAGGATGGGCAGGTTGAGTTCGGGCACCGAGTCCGGACTGACGTCGGGGTGCCTGTTAGCCAGATGATTCACCAGCATGCCTCTGCGCTTGAACCCCACCAGACAGGTGTGGCACTTGTAGATAAACCGATGATAATCATTAGGGGATACCTACATGGGACAAAACAAACACAAAATTTAGCTAACCCCCTAATTTCAGTACCATACACATCATTTACCTAGAGATATCCTAAGGCTTCTGATTAGTAATTAGCAGAACTATGAGGAAAAAGATTGCCATCTTGATACCTATCTGGACTTTCCACATTCACCTGAAGGGAGCAAGGGGAAACCATGTAGAAAAAACCAACCTCAATACACCTGACCAGTGTTAGAGCCTCAACCTCTCAGTGATTGGCAGTCCAGTCTATTGCGAGAACGATACCCTAGACCGGGACACCACTGTAACCCTGTTCAATGTTTCAAAATTTCAAATTTTATTTAAATCTATGCAAGATTCGTGTTAGATTCAAAATTCAAAATCTTAATGTTAGAAATATTGGATTTGAAAATATATCGCAAATTCGGATTCAATGGAATATAATTTAAACTTCAAATCTTGAAGACAAACTTTTAAATAATAATCAATTATTTATCAAGCCATGGCTAATAATCTCATCATAACAAATCAAATAGATCATGTGACCGAAATTTATATTTTATTTTAACAAACCTGCTCATATAATATTACTTTACCAGAAAGACTGATCATTTGTGTAACATAAATTATTCATTGTTCAAACAGAATCCTTTATGACTAAACCTTTTTGGGTTCAATTTGAAAAGTAATCATTTTAAAATATGTACCACATGTAACGTTACCAGTTTTCAAAACAGGGGACACTTCCCCATTTGTACCCTCCTTTTTGAACTGCGCTCCATTGTTTGCACAGCCGGACTGCGGAGAACTATTCCTCTTTTTTTGGCCAATCCACACTTACACAATAATCAGAGCTCTGAACTATCGAGTGCATCTGATCTACTCGAGTCATGCCCCACCGACTTTGGGAATTATGTTTTGGTATTAATAGCACATATCAAAGATGTCCAAACCGATATAACATTTGAACTCATATAAGACTAAGTACAATAGTATATGTCTGAAGGTTGTAATGAAGTGAACTAGTTTTGGGACCACAAAGTATACTGCCTCATCCTAAGGAATGATCCACTGGCCCTCTATGGCCGTTGAGGTCAATTGGACGCAGTGGAATCAGGTGTCGCTTGCCACTACTCGCCACTAACCTCACTCCTTACAGTACAAACATTCAATTCGGAATAAATTCAATACAAAAATTTTAAACAGCAGGATATTCAAATTATGAATGATTCAAGCTAGTAGGCAAAGAATTTGTTTCGAAAATAGAAATATTGGATTTACAAATTTAAAAATTGTTGTTGTTGTAAAATTATGTTTATGAATGGACTGTTTTATCATCTTAACTCCAGGCAGGTTATGCCGGATGTCCCGATCACAACTGTAACTTAACGATGACTTGAGAGTTAAGGTTGGAGTAAGACAATAAATCTCTTGGCTTATGAAGATGAAAACAAAAAAACCAATATCTCGGAAAGATATCAAAATTTTATCGGTCGATATCAAAATGTATTTTTACCTTGGGCATGAATTTCTTGGCGACTCGGGTGCGTGGAGTATTAACAGCCATGCGCAGCTCTCTATCTACCGAATGCATGCGCGTCATGTGCTCCTTTAACTTGTCCTTACGTTTGAACTGCTTGCCGCAGTGCGCGCATAGGAACTCACGGTGGTCAGAGTGCCTGACACAAAAACAAACAGTAATTATTATATTTGTCATCATGTCATACTACTCGATAGGGATAGGGTGGGGCATTTTTACTAATTACACCAATGTACTAGTGAGAGAGGTTGAATTAAGAGTAAGTGTCTCACAGTTATATAGAAAGAGAGTGAAAAAACATTTAGGGAAAATCACCCTCAGTACATCCGAACAAGGTTTGAAATTCAAGCTCCCCATCATCGGTAGTGAACTATAGTGTGATAGTGATGCCTGAGAACTTGACCATCAAAGTATATGAATAATAAAAGTAGGAGTCAAATTTGATTCCTCTATACATCTATTGTAGCGTCGGTCCCTAGTGGTATAAAAAAGGAATCATGAATCAATCTAAATGTCAATGATGATTATCATTACCAAAATGTTTAACTCTCAAATCCCTGTAAATTAGCATTCTAGTATTTAAACAAAACAACAATATGTTATTCAAAATTATTTTTTATTGTGATCATTTTTGATATTTTTGAATTTCATTTTACTATAAGTAAACTGTGTAGAGGATACATTCAAATCCTCAAATATTATAATTCAGTGGTATTGGAGAGATTCAAGATTTGTAAAGATCTCAAAAAAGTATCTCAAATACAACTATGAAGGCCTTGATTTGATACGACCAGAGCATGTCAAGCAATCGGTGTAGTTGGGAGAGTAACAGAATACCAAAGAAAGTCAAGATACTCAAATTGACCTTTGTCTTCTAGTAATCATACACAATAAAACATGGTTGTAATGATTTATGTTTTAATCTTTACACCTTTTAGTTGTTTTTTAATGAAAAGTGGGATGCAAGAAATAAGAATGCATAATTATGTAAATGTAAACGAATCTGAATCAATGATTGAAAAGTCGAGATTAAAATTTAAAAATTGGAATTGTGATATCTATAAATAAAAGCAAACATATCAGAGAAAAAATTCTAAAATTATTTATTGGAGAAAAAAAAAGTGTCGCCTATTAGCAATGCAAAGAAAATACAGATGATCTTATATTTAATTGATAAATCAATAACCAATCAATTAGATTTATAAAAAAAAAAAAAAAGATTTGTGCAACATGATAAATTAATTAGAATGTATGCAAGTAAAAGACATAAGTTGGCATGCCTGAAATAACATTACACTTATGTACAGAAAACCATGCTCAGCTCTGCACGCTGTTAAAGTAACAATAAACTAATGTTACATTGTCACCATTTAGTTGTTTTCATTTAGAGTAACAAAAAGCTTGAATTCAACGGGTTTTAAATGTGTATTAGGGGTCACTCATAAACCACCTAACGCTTTTTTCTTACCCCCCACCCCCACCCCCCTTCATCCCTCTCAACACCGTTACGTGGTTTATGAGTGAGCCCTTACCAATAATATATTGATAGCAATATTCATTACACACAGACTTAGGCAACTTTTTTTTTTGTCACCGTGTCTTAGTACCCATTAAGAGTTATAATGCGCATTAGAAGTGTGCAAAGCTTTGAAATGTCGAAGTTTATCTGTCATTGGTTTAAACCTTTTATCCGAGGGATAGAAACGAAGCTAATACATGGGCTTTTCTAAAATATTTAATATACAAATGGTAAAAAAGGTAATATAAAATCAAATGCCAAACAAATAAGATTTTATAATTACACCAAAGCTAAAATTAGGATGTAATATTATATGTCCTAGGTTGACTAAATGATGGTATCTTAGTAAGATCTTCAGTAGAAATTAAATAATGTATTAAAAAAAAAACATGGTGACATTACCTGAGCATATGCATTCTGAGTTTATCCAATGTATGGAATAGTTTTTCACAGTACGAGCATGTATGTTTGCGATCACAGTGGAACGCTTGTATGTGCTTGCGAATCAGAATGTATTCATCAAACACCTATCAGGACAAAGAACCATCAAACAAATACAGACAATAAGAGAGAAATACACTCAAGGCTAGAAGGTAAGAAATGTTCTCGACACTCAACATCAAGCTCTCGATTTACACGGAGGTTACATTCATGAAAGTGGTTGCGTGAATCAAACACCATTTTTATATAAGAAATAAAATAAACAGAAATTAATTAATTACTTACTCTAAACTCAAAAGTTCATTGATGTAGTTGCTAATGTACGCCATCTATCCCCATCTTTAGCTAGTTCTATCCAGTCCACCTCATTACACCCTATCTCTTTTAGGTCCTTTCTAATATTATCCTCCCATTTGTGCCTCGGTCTTCCCAATGGGTTTACCAGTCAACACCTTAAACATGAGTCTAGATTCTTCCATTCACGCTGCATGTCCTGCCCACCGTAATCTACAATACTTGAGTATCTTAACAATGTCTTGTGATGAGTAGAGGTTTTGTAACTAATCAGTATGTAACCTCCTCCACTCCACAGTAGCCTCAATTTTTTTTGGACCCAATATATTCCAAAGCACCTTGTTTTCAAACACCCTATATTATTTTATTTTTTCATCATATAATGTAGGAGAACATGTTTCACAGCCATAAATAACCAGTAAAAATTATTGTTGTGTATATTTTGAGTTTTACATTCCTTGAAATCAGGCGCGATGTAACAACTTACTGACTGAGTAATAGCATGCCTTTTCCAACTATTCTTTTCCTGATTTCCAATCTAATATTGTTATTGCTAGTTAAGATTGTTCCTAAATATTTAAACTCGTTAAGTGTTAACCCTGTCAAATGATGTGTTGTTCAAAAGTAATTTCTAAATTATTGCCCCTATTCTGTGTGCTCTGTGTGATCATATACCAAATTTTTTCAGTGATCATTTCTAAACATATTTTCTTACTAGCTTCTGGTAAAACAGTAAGAATTAAGGGAAGTAATTCTTATTAAAAACCTTTATATGTGCATCACGTTTTAAAAACATATGTACATTTACACTGAGGTAGGGAGAAGAAAGGTATTATTTAGAGGAAATGTACCCATATTTGTATACAGGGAGAGTGAGAAACTATTTAGGAAAATCTAGTATACATAGTTGGGAATTAAACTCCAGCCTACCTATTACTTTAAATCCAGTCTATTGCAATAGACCATTTGACCACCAATGCATGTTTAAAAGTAATTGATTCATCTATTTCAACCCCTGTGTGTATTTAATTTAAATTGTGTTTATTATTTACTTTTTTTAATACCGTGTTTCACCACCTGTTCGGGTTACACATCTATGTACTAATTATGTTTATGTGTTAAGAATGAGGAAGGTTGAAATTAGAGAAAGTATGCACACATTTGCATGTAGTGAGAGTGTAAAATTATTTAAGAAAAATACCCTCAGTACACCCTACCAGGATTCGAGCCCTGATCTCACCATCAGCAGTCTAGTCTATTGCAAGTGTTAACGTGACAACTGCAGCAGAAAACCTGCGCAGATTCGTTGGTGCATACATTTTAAAATAGTATTAATACCACCATTAAGCTATTGATTTGAAAAAGAAAACACTTCGTTGGCTGTGTGGTGTAATGCGCTACTCTTGTAGTAGGCTAGACTGCTAATGAGGGGAATATTGTGGTTCGAATCTCAGTCGGGTGGTTTTTCCAAGATTATTTTACACTCTCCCTCAACACAAATGTGGGTACACTTCCTTTAATATGACCTTCATAATCCCTTAAACCATCAGGGTGATTAGTACATAAGCGTATAATCTGAACAGATAGTAAGATGTGGTGCTATAAAAAAATTGTATTCCTAAAAATATATATACATATATCTATTCCTAAAAAAAACACGAATGAAATCCGTGTAAATCGAGTTTAAATTGTACATTGATGTTCAGAAACTTCTCAATACAAACTCTACAATTATATTTTTTAATATTTGCAATTTAAATATTTCAAAAATCATACAGTACTAAACATAATATATACCATCAATCTGATACTTTGCTGTCAAAAAGTTTTAGAATTATTATCATACTGAATGTTTCGCCTGGTTACCAAATTGTGAAATGTAAGCAAAAGCACTTATTGTGCCATTATTTGTTTTGTGGTTTACTTAAAAATACACACACCAAATTTAACTCTAGCTAAATTAGCAACAAATAAATATTAGCTGTGCTTGAAAGTAATTCCTTTATTTAAATATGAAAACCAGTGGCGTAGCTAACATTATGAAGAAGGGAAGAAGGAAATGTTAGTTAAAATCGCCTTACTTATTATATCCTTTGTTGGTGCTAAATAGTGCTGTATCAATGTGTTAATCACTAATTTTTTGTACACACGACTTGTCGATTTATAATGACACATTAAACAATACATATTTATCAGATGATCTACTTCCATTTTAAAACTTAAAGACAGAAACTAAATATATTTTAAGTGATTCGAGCGCACACAAAAAAATTGTCTTCGGGGTCGTTAAAGGAATAATTTTTAGAAAGGTTCAAAATGCCCAAATGGGAAAAACCAGGTTTCTCATGAAAATTATTGTGTTCTTTGCATGTGAAATAGTTCTTACTTAAGGCTTTTGCAGATAAACTCTTTAAGTTGGGTATAAATACATGTTTTTTTAATACCTTGTCTCACTACTTCAGGTTATAATCATTTGTCTAATTGCACTAATGTGTTAGGGGTTAGGAAGTTTGAATCTAGAGAAAGTGTACTCACATTTGTGTGGAGGGAGAGTGGAAAATCATTTAGGGGAAAACCACTCTCAGTACACCCGATTGCGATAAAACCCTAAACTCTTCGTTTTCAACATTTTAGTCCATTTTAGTCCATTTAGGCCAGGCGGCCACCGAAGAAGGTTAGTAGGGCAGTTACATGCCCTATTATCTTTTGTCGAGTATCAATAACACCCGCTCCCTTGACCTTTTCCACCAAAACTTCCCAAAGCCCTCTTCGTCCCACACCCATTGACAAGTTAAAATCACAATGTTGCCAAGTATAAAAAAAACTGTTCAAAAAATATTGCATATGAATTTAATAAACCAGCATTTATAAGTTGAAGATGTTTAGTATAGTTTATGATATTACTGTTTGTTGATAAACATAGCATTACAAGTAAAACTGATTTATTAATATGTTAGCCCCGCATCTAAACACAAATACAATTTGACAACCCTGTCGAGACTAGCTTCTGCTCGAGCTTGGTAGCAGTACCCCTGGAGTAAGGTAACAGAGGTGGGAATCTGGAAGGAGTGAAGACAAATACAAAAAATTATATTTGCTACAAAGTAAAGCGAATTCTTTGTGGAAGAAAAATTTATGTAGGTTTTATCACTTTGGGAATAATTTTTAAACTTGCAATAGTATATGAGCCTTTGGTATTTATTTTTCTTAGCTGTCCAGTAAGAGATTTGGGGGTGACAGTCTCATAGTCTAACCTAACACTACATCCTTGATGAAAATTATAAAAATATAATCTTAGCTAAGCTTAGATTACCACATCAAAGCTTGCTTTCCCATTAAAAGGTGGAAAAAGAAAAGAAATTTTTAAGATAAGTTTAATCTTCATTTTAATTCTAGAATCCCACATTAAATTACTTTTTACCTTAAATTCTGATTTTGTTGACAAAGTTGCTATAGAAAATAGAAAATGATATGTTATAATGTGAATTCCTCACTCAGTTAAGTGTTAAATTAATGGTATGGAGTTTGCACCAATTAAGTTGGGCTATGCTTGATTATAAAGAAATTACCTATTTAATTATAGTATAATTAAAATATGCAAAAAAAAATTCTATACAAAGTAAGAGTTTTCACAATCTACACATGAATGAATACAGCCAAATTTTCCAGAAAAATATTTGTTTTCTTTTTAAAAAAAACCAATGTCTGCTATCCAAAATGTTCCTTACTGAAATATATTTGGTTCTTGTGAGCATTATTTATTGTTTACTAATATTAATAACATATTTGAAAGACAGTGAATTAATAGATAGTATGTGGCACGTGTTTTCATCCAGGAAACTAAGATGTAATTGTCAACAAGTTGTGCAGAATAGACCTTTCTCTTTGGCTCATTGAAAAAAAAAAACTTTCGGGTGTGTTTATTAGAAATTATAAAATTTGAAGACATGATATCTATTCAACTTGACCAATGAAATTCCCGACTTTATACCTGATTTCTCCTGATCATTTCCTAAAATTCCCGACTCAAAAGTTTGTCACACCCTTTTAGCACCACCTGGACCCCAAATTTCTTTGTTTATCTTTTTTAGTGAATAATAAGTTTTTTAAATTAGATAAACTTTTTGTTAATTTTTATTAACATAGTCTACTATGAATTAGAACATTATAAAATAAACTACACAACTACAAGCCAAAAAATACAATTAGAATCACATTATAATTTACTAATTTAATGATTTTTATATTTCATATTTTGAGTAGAAAAAATATTTACCCCAGATTGTTTTTAATAATTTACCCAATTTCTAACTTATCCCTTTTTTTCCTCGGCCATTTAAAATTCCCGGCTAATTCCGATTTTACCGGATGGTAGACACTCTATGATGATACCTCATGAGACTTTGCCATGGCCGTCATTCATAAGTTGTTTAAAAAATTAGGGATGGATTTAAAGAAGAGTGCCCAGATTTGTGCAGAAGGAGAATGGAAAATCATTTTGTAAAGGCCACTCTCAAAACACTCAACCGGGATTCAAACCCCAATCTCCCAATCATCGGCAGTATAGTCTATTGCGACAGTGATGCCTTGGGCCATGCGGCACACAGAGGGGGTCATTCATAAATTATCACAGCCCAAAGAATCATTGTTTTGTCCAATAACAGGCCCTATCAGATTTGCTTATGAAACATTCATTCAAAACAATGTGAAAAGACATGAGAAAAAAAAATATATATATATGAAACGGTTATCATGCCAAATGCTGGGGAAAAATCAACCAACCAGTAAATGCAGATGGAGAAAACTATGTGTGACAGTTTCATGAACAACACTTAAATTTTTTGACTTCCTTGACTTTTATAGCCCCACTCTTAGAAGAGAATGCCCAAAAAATGGGGCCTGATATGCCCCAAAAATGTATGTAATGTTTAGAGACATAAAAAAGGTGAGGTTATTTTTAAGGGAAAAGTGATGTTAATTTTTTCAAAAAGCAATGATATAAGCCGAAAGCAATATTATTTACGTAAATACTTTTCTAATTGGTACTCATTATAAAACTATGATAAAATTGTCTACATTTTTTGTTCATATTAATAATATTAGCATTGCGCCTTACTACCTGTTCGGGTTATATGCTTAAGTACTATTTACTCTAATGGGTTAGGAATTGGGAAGGTTTAATTCAGAGGGAGTGAACCCACATTTGTGTGGAGGGAGAGTGTAAAACCATTTAGGAAAAACCACTCCCAATTCACGCAACCAAGATTCGAACCTTGATCTCCCCGTCCTCGGCAGTCTGGCTCAACACGAAACAGCATGTTAGCCAACTAAACCACCGAGGCGGGTTTCATTCACATTGTGTATTTAATATTTAACTATTTAGTAACATAGTCGGAGAAGAATCAATTATAAATATGCACAAAGCATTTCACGCTTAGTAATATCCATCTTGATAACTCAATATCATTACCTTCAAGTCTTACAAATAGCAATATCGAAATAATCGATTATCAACTTAGGTTTAGACTAGACAATTATAACATCAAAACATGTTGTCATAGAAGACTAAATTATTGTCAAAATAAGGAGAGGGGAATAAAGATTAAGGAGATATAATTTTGCCAAACATGACTATCTGTAGCAAGGTTCATATATATTAATGCCCACTTGGACCTGGCATGAAATCTTTTAAAGGCTGAAAACAAAGAATCGATCAATTGAAATTTAGGCATCGTAGTGAGTAAAAGTAGAAATCATTTTTAATACTAACCTCAGATAAAAAAAAAGCTTAAATATACTGAAAACACTCATTTTTCCTGTAATCCATTTTATATCTATAAAATTAGTAAAAACTGTTACTATTTGTATAAATGGCAGACCTAGTATAGTTCTATCGCCAGTGTTACCACATTGAAATTATATTGGATGATGTGGAATTTGCCATATTACAAAGAAAGAAATTGTGTTTATTTAGGAAAAAAAGCTTAAATTCGTGTTATTTGCGTGAACAATAGAATTCATGTAACAATTAATTTTATTGCAAAGGCGTATTTTACATGGCCTTAGTAATGTATTTTGTTGTGTTGTGATTGGTAACTTTTGAGACATAAATTTTTATGTTAAGGTGATTGCCAATCAGATGTGGGTTAAATATTAACAAAACCTTTATAGTACACCAATTTTGTGTTTACTTGAATTACCACAAACTTTTTTTTTTGACCTTATTGACTAGTAGACATAGTTTAAAAGTTGACATTTTCACTCTGAAAAGTCCAAAAGTCCTCATATTTTAGTTGGCATTAAGAACTAAATGTCTGGAAAACAAGAGGTAACTGCTATATGAGCAATACGGAAGAAGTATTTTCCTTTTTCCGTGTTTTTTCTCCTACTGCCAGACAGCTCAGTCAGATAATTTTATAAACCCATTTAGTTTCTGGCATTTATGAATTTCTGCTAAACTATTCTAGCGCCTTAAGTGTGTAAGCATTGCCTATCTATCCTTCTTTCAATATCCATTAAATACTGCCGTTTGGTGCCTTTTTTTTTTAAGGTTTATTTTTAAAGGGCTTTATTATTATTAATTGTTCCTCTGAGAAAGAACGCGTATTAAGAATTGTTGTAAAGAGCAATATCTACAAATACATGAGGATAAATTTGAATGCTATCATCCAGAATATTCATGCGGACATCAAGATTCAACACTGAGAATGGTAATGGTGACCACTTAGCACATCTCGGCACCTTTGGAGTGTCTTGAAAATAAACATGGCGGGAGCGTGGAAGAAAGAGCAAATGGTTGTCATTTCAATTAACTATCTCCATGTTACAGTAAGAAGAATTTAGTTGGGTTTTTTTTCTCAATTTATTCGTGTGACAACAAATAAAAAAAATAGCTACCTTAAAAGAAATGTAATGTAATGTTATTAAAATGGTAAAATGTTTTTGGCCAATATCTTTCTTCCTTACGCTTGGCCATTATTCCCAAAACGTTACAACAGAGGACTACCTGAGCATGTGCAGTTTGAGTTTGTCTGGGCGAGGAAACGCCTTTTTGCAGAGGTCGCAGGTAAAACACTTGCTATTGTGAAAGGCCCGCACGTGCTTGCGGATGTGATTGTATTCGTCAAACACCTGCCCCCAATAGATAGTTTAAAAAAAATAACATTATCTGAAGGTTACAGCTATCAATATATACACTTGCGTGTAATGGAGAAATTTAGCTTCAATTGATGACAAATGACTGATAGCAAAAAAGTGCATGTTCAATCTCTTAACAACAAACACAGCAGCTATACTCCATACCATTAATTTACCATAAACACACTTGATCACATAGTGATATAATTTCAATCCTTAGTACTCTGTAACTGTTCCTACCGAACAAGAAGCCTGAAAGGGAAAGGGGGAGGGGTTTAGGGAACAAAAACTGGTTGGGATTTGAATTCGAACATCCACCCCTAGCCCTTATAGGCATACCAGACAGGTGTAGATCATGCAAAAGTAAAAATTAAATCTAAATTTTTATTTTAAATAAGAAAACACAACTTTAATATTTATTTATTTTTAGAAATGCGGTTTACTACCCATTTGAGTTATATGATTGTGTACTAACTACGCTAATGGGTTAGGGAGGAGGAAGATTCAGAGGAAGTGTCCCCGCATTTGTGTGGAGAGAGTGGGAATTCATTTTAGGAAAAAACCAATCTCAATACATCTGACCGGGATCAAAACACAATCTCCCTTTTCGGCAGTCTAGTTTGTTGCGAGAGTAGCGCCTTATACCAGGTAGCCACCGAAGCAGGATTAATATTGATTATAGAAATATATTGTGCGTTTTTCTAATTTTATTTTATTTTATTTTGTGTCCAAAACTTTGATAAATGTGCAGTCCATGTCTAAGGGGATGTAGGAAATAGGATAGTTTTAAGGGAACTTACTGTGTTTGTTCCTACCACCAAGGCGTAAACTTTTTATCGTTCAAGGTTAAGCTCAATTGCTTATCACTTTCTTTTTGTTGATTTTTAAATGTATGAAAAAAGGTACAGGATAGAGGATAGACAACTGTTATAAATGGGTTTTAGAGTGAATAGTGTTTTATCTCAACAACTTCTACCCAACACCACTCAAACAACAAATATATATACTGTTTTCATGTCTTGGTGTTACGGGACTTATTTTGTATTTCTAAAAATGAGCATTACAAATTATTGCCTCACAATTTTTATTTGAACAATCAATGCACTTTAAATTCAACCATGAAAGGCCGAAAGTATATTGATAGAAGCAAGCAAATATTTGAATCCTTCCGACTGTTGAAGACCCAACTTGTTCGGATGGAGCACGCAAAAACTCGCTGCAGCCATTTTGCAAAAAGGAGCCAAACAATTTGCATGTCATAGCAGCTCTAATATCAATGTGGGAAATCAAGCCTGCTTCTAAAAATGTCATAAAGGTATTTTGAGTCTTTAAATTTTATGTAATTTTTACCCATGCACCGTTCCCCCTAAGTGGTGTAAGCATTTTGAATATTTTTGTAATATTTTCAAGTCTAGATTAATTTGTTTGTGCTTGAAAAATGTTACATTTTTTTTAAATACAAATATAAATAAATGTTCTTGGAATTTTTTTTTAATTTTAAACAACAAATACTTTGTAGTTTTTGAACTATATCTTGGAATTTGAAATAAATAACTCTAACTGTGTAACTGTATATCTATAAATTTAGGGATATTATAAATATGATAATCTTTAATTTCCTTAACACTTAATTTTATATGCCAAACTTAAAATGATAAAAAAAAGGTCAAAGTTCTGAATATTTGAATTGATAATGTATGCCTACAAAGCTAAAATAGGTACATGACGTTAAATGAAACAAATATAATAAAATACAATACATGTGCGGAATAATTAGTACTCTTAACTTACCTTATGACATTGAGGGCACGTAAATAAGCCATTAACTGCATGAATGCGAACGTGAGCTCTCAATTCCAATATATGCTCAAATATTAATTTACAAATTGGACACTCGAAAGTTTTTTTCTCTGCAATAAAAAATATAAATTAATATTAATACAGACAAAATAACCATTCAAAAACATAAGAATCATCTCTGCCGATAGAATCTACTTAAACAAATAGCTTTTGGGCCAAAATAGTCGACGAAATTTAATGGTCTAAAGTTCTATATATACTTTTATTTTCCCCATATGTTTTACAGGCATTTATTGGAGCCTGTTGGTCACTACTAATATTATATTGCGACAAGAATTTAGTGTATTTATTTACTAAATTTGGAATCCTATAGTAGAACAGACAATACTTACAAATAGCTGATTATGTGGTATAGAGCACTAGGTTAAATCATGGTTTAAATTAGGAGGGATAGCCAGCACACTTACCTAGGTGATACTGGAGTAGAAATTGTTTAGATATAACACTAAAAAACACATAAACACATTTTTAAGGACAAGCTTTCACTGTCACAGACAACTTCATCAGGTCAGGAGAGTAGACTGATGCTTTTGGTTGAACTGTAAGGTTGACTGTCCCTACAACCTTACAGTTCAACCAAAAGCATCAGTCTACTCTCCTGACCTGATGAAGCTGTCTGTGACAGTGAAAGCTTGTCCCTAAAAATGTGTTTGTGTTTTTTAGTGTTATATCTATACAATTTCTACTCCAGTATAACCTAGGTAGGTGTGCTGGCTATCCCTCCTAATTTAAACCATGAAATAGCTGATTATATAATGAAAAGTATCTTTATGAATTTATTAAAACATAGTTACAAAACAAATTTTAAAATATTAGTAAAAAGATATAGTCTTACACCTTAACTCAGTCGGTAGCGTGTCTTCCTACTAAGCTAAGGGACCTGAGTTTGATTACTGGCATGGCAGAAAAATGTGTAATTGGTTAAATACGGGTTTACCCTTTCGCATTGATAAATTAACGGCCAGGGACTTCTGTTGTGCATGTCTTAGTCTTAAGTTATAAGGCATATTAAGCTACGACAAGCCGGGCAAGCCGGTAGTGGAAAATATATAGCTTGAAAAAAAACTTGGCCCAGGATAGAGGCTGGAAAAGGTTATGAATGTAAAAAAAAAAAAAATTAAAAATATATGCAAAAACTATTAACATGAGGGAAGAAAGAAGTAAAATGGATGTATTTGTTTACTTTTAAAGTAGATTAATTTTCAGATAAGAATAATTTGTTTTTTCTAACAAAGAAATTGTATTTTTAGAGTGTAACTTTAATTTTAAGGCTGCTTATTTTCAGGCCAAAGTGGTAAATATCAAATCTAGTTGAGAATTATTATTTTTCCAGAGAAAAGTGAAATAAGGTTTCCCTTAAAAGGATTATATTTCAATGGATCTGAAATAAATAGGGTGTAATGAGGTGGACTGGAAAGAACTAGATCAAGATAAGAATAGGGTGTAATGAGGTGAACTAGATAGAACTAGTTCAGGATTGAGATAGGTAGCATATGTTTGTTTGTGTGGCAATGAACTTTCGAGTTCCTAGAGGCATGTATTAAGTACATATTAGATAATTAACAAAACAAATTTAAAATTCTATTCGGCTTCAAGAATATTTAATCTATTCAATTTGGGTTAGCTTTAAATTAAAAACATGGATTTTTAACACCCCTAAGTGGAGACTAACTAACTGTAATGCTACACTGCTCGGCGAGCGCTAGATAATCTAGTTAGTCAGCGAGTCATGAGCTGACATTGTTCCTGGTGGTCAAGTGAACACTCACCTGAGTGGAGACTAACTGTAATGCTACACTGCTCGGCGAGCGCTAGATAATCTAGTTAGTTAACGAGTCATGAACTGACATTGTCCTGGTGGTCAAGTGAACACTCACCTGAGTGGAGACTAACTGTAATGCTACACTGCTCGGCGAGACCTAGATAATATAGTTAGTCAGCGAGTCATGAGCTGACATTGTCCTGGTGGTCAAGTGAACACTCTACCTGAGTGGAGACTAACTGTAATGCTACACTGCTCGGCGAGCGCTAGATAATCTAGTTAGTTAGCGAGTCATGAGCTGACATTGTAATGCTACACTGCTCGGCGAGCGCTAGATAATCTAGTTAGTTAACGAGTCATGAGCTGACATTGTAATGCTACACTACTCGGCGAGCGCTAGATAATCTAGCTAGTTAGCAAGTCATGAACTGACATTGTCCTGGTGGTTGAGTTAACACTCACCTGAGTGGGTCTTGGCATGGCAGGCGAGAGCCGAGTTGTTTAGGAACCTTTTACAACAGACCACGCACTGTAGTGGCTTCAACTCCTCTGAACCGTGGACCAACCTGTGATGCTGTAACAGATGTGTAAGTGCTTGTTTGAGGTAATACTTCAATCAGTAGAAAGGAGATCATATAGAGCCTACTTCAATAATATTACAAGACTCGTTTTTACGGGATAACTATTGCTTAACTCGTTAAAATAAATATCAAAATACTTTAACATAATTTGTAACTTTTTTTAATGTATTATATAAGAGTGTGCAAAGCTTTTAAACTTTGACTTGGCTTAAAAACAAATATCAGTTTCGACTTGGCTTCAAAAAAAAAAATTCCGGCTTCGAAGCTTACCTTTAAAAATATCGACCGCTAAAATACTCGATTTTTGTTCAAATACTGTCATTCTGAGCTGTTATATAAATTACAAATTAATATTCATACGGAGAAAACCATAAGTGATTGAATTCCATGTTGGGATGATAACTTGATTTAACAGATTAAAACAAAGTTTTACAAACAATTGTGCAATAAAATATTTTCCAGGTAATTTTAGTCAAGTATAACTGTGAGTTTGTCCCCAACACAGGGGCCTACTAGAAGCCAATTCAAACTTGTTTCTGAAGCATTCGAATGGCATGAGGGATAATAGGAAGGGAGGAAGGTTAAAGCACATGTGTACTCGTAGAGAAGACAATAGAGGTAATTTGAACTGCCTCTCGCTGCCGCAGAGTATTTCGGCTAATGGAATACTATAAAAGTACTATATTAACCGAGTGCTCTTGGTCAATGTTGGTGCATGTGCTGTATCAGTTTTATGTCAGACCTGTATTCACATTATTCAAATAATTTTTTCATTATTTTTTTTATTTTGTACTCTCTGTCCCACATTTATCTTAATAAAAGCATAAAATTATGTATTTAACATGAGAGTTAAATTAAATAAATACATTTTATAGCACTAAAATCATTTAAATAAAAAGTTTAAATAAAGCTTCAAAGATAAAAACAAGCCTTGGAACATGTATGCCCTCGACTCCCTCCTCCCCCCCCTTCCCCAGCTCTCGAGGCCACCAACCACTACTGGATGAAAGTAAAGTCAAATGTTCGCTACAACTCAATCGGTGAACATTAAAAGCTAAAAGGTTGTGAGATAATGTATGTTAGATACTAACCTGTAGCCTGTCTTGCGTCGCAAAGGACTTGTAACACAGTTCACACTTCCATGGTTTGGCAGGATTAACGCTGCCTCTTATTCGCCGATGGGCTCTTTTTATCTTGGCCTTCCCGTGGATGGATACATGGTCGATCAATTTTACCTTACTTGGAAATTGCTGGGGGGAAAAAAAATCATAAAACACCAATAGTTTTAAAATGTAGCAATATATAGTTACAAAGATATATTTTATAAACAAATGTGCAAATAATTATTTTATCAATTCAAGTCAAGCTCAAATCAGATTTGAATGAAAACTATTTTGATTCGAGTTCATGTAACATAGAGCATTAGGTGTGTGCAAAGTTCTGTAATTCACACTTGTATTTGAAAAAAAAAAAACGTCAACTTCGATTTTGCTTCGAGAAAAAATTCTTGCTTCGACAATTATGAAACCTGGTCAGTAAAATTACTGACAGCTAAAAATATACTCCGTTTATCTTATTTGACCATTATGAGCTATTGTTAATTGATAATAATACGTAAAACTCTATAATGCATTTGTAAAAGTTTCATAATTTTGTTTGGTCAGATAAAAGGAAATATTGAAGGACTTTATGTGCTATGAAATAACATCATAAAAAATAAACCTTTTCCTAATATATGTCAAATATTACATTTGGAAGAAGGTACATGAAAGGCGGAACGAAACGTGTAAAAGAAAACAAACACAATATGGCTCTTATAATGAAAAGAAGAAAACAGTTGACACTTTACACTGCTGTCACTGGACAAAGAATTAATGACTGTTTCTTTAAGAAAAGCAATCGTTGCTGACCAATCCTGTGACCAAGGTTTCATTCTATTGGAACTCATCCGAAGAGAGTGTGAAGCAGGCAACACAACTTCCTAAAAGAGGAAATCAAATATTGTTCTTTACATATAGATAAAACTAGACCAATGATTCTTTGAAATCTCCCTAAGTACCCGCCTAGGTGGCGTAGTTAGCTAACAAGCTAGTTTCGTGTTGAGCTAGACTGCCAAGGACGAGGGATCGAGGTTTGAATCTCAGTCGGGTGAATCGGGGGTGGTTTTTTCTAAGTGGTTTTCCACTCTCTTTCCATGCAAATGTGGGTTCACTTCCTCTATGTTCAACTTTTCCTATTCCTAACCCTTTAGTGTAATTAAGTACTTAAGTGTATAACCAGAACGAGTAGTAAGACGCGGTACTAAAAATAAATAAATCTCCTTAAAAGACTGTCTAAGAGCTTATTTGAACCACTAGCATTTTATTAGAAGGATCCAAAACAAGGCTCCACTTTAGGATATTTAAACTTATATATATATATATATGTGCATGTAACCACTCCAAAATGTTTAATTTATGGCTATATAGGGAATTATATAAATAGACAAATTAATCACAAATTAGGTACTTAAGAGCTAAAATGTATTTTAATGAAACAATTATCGGTATTCAGAACACTTCAATAAATTTAACTAAAATCCTTAGTAGGGTTTGATCATAATTGACCGTGTGTTTTAATTTATTTACAATCATCACATAAAATAACCTAAGCGCAACTTTTTAATACTTATATAGCAACATATTGATAAATTATTGACTTATTTATCAAGCAAATAGCTTTTCTCTATTTTGTTTAATGTATAGGGACTACATGCTACTTATTGCTAAAATTGGAGGGGGGGGAGTTACTCGTAGTGACTTGTGGTAGCTCGATTTTGAAAAGTTACTTTTAGTTGAAAAAATTAGTTGTTGTAACCACTAATTTTATGCATGAATCTAATAAAGAGATTAAACTTGAAATATCTCAACAACGAATACTGCTCTCTTTTACTCAAACACAAAAAAACTCGAAATTTTCATTCAAACTCAACTCAAAACTTAAAAATGCCTATTTGCAAATGTCTATTAGTAGCACTAGATACGAGCATTCCAAGGAAAAAATATATAAGTGATGAATTTAAGGGTTAAGATTTCGTTTTAAAAGAGGCAATTAAAACAAAGTTTTAGCAATATAGAGTGACAATAGGTGACAGACCTGCTTACACTGTGGGCAGTGGAAGTCCTGGATGTCCCCATTGTTGTACACTGTCAAGAAGTCCAACGGAAGTCCCGTTATAACCTCCGCCTCCTCAAGGTTTTTGGCCGCATGCGCCAACGTGTGAAGGTTCAGTATTGATGGATTGTCAAACGCCAAGGCGCAGTGTGTGCATACCCACTCACTAGAACTGAGAGACGACAAAGTTAATGTTGATGACAAGAACCAGCAAACAACTGTCATTTTTCAAGATAGAGATATTACAGGAGCACGGATTTTGATTACTTAGATATTATCAAAAAAACTACCTATAAATGAACATAAAACTAACAATTTACTTCCAACAGTACACATAAACTTGCCTAAAAACTCATGAGTACACAAATGAATCAAACACACAATTTACAAAATGAAACTAAATATATATATGCAGTGAGAATTCTTAATAACTACACTCTAGAATTCTGCTAATATAATATTGATTTACTGGTATGGTACTAGGCGAATTTTTACGAGTGACTTGGTTACATCTTGGTATCGAGTGTTTTCGACCAAGTAGTTCTGACTAAGACGGCACGAAAACAATTTTGAGATGTTTTTCTTAAACAAAAATGGCAGTTGGGGTGGAGTAGATCTAACAGTTGGTAGGAGAATAATTAATGTAATCCTACTACATGTACTGCAAATTGACGGAAAATTAGAATTTTAATCTTATTCTTAAATTAGATTTGTGCTTATTTTGACTAGTCCTAATATTTACACAACATATCTTTCCAAAAATAACCTTAAGAAAACAGGAGTTATGTATGTAATATTAAATAGGTAGTTATTATATAGTGTTCTCTTTTATTCATCTTGACAGTTTTTAAGTACCTAGCATGTATTTCTAGCTAGTAATTGCTGTCCTTTTTAATTTACAATCATGTAAATCCGTTGACTACAAAATTATACTTGTTTGAATCTAACATAAGAGGGAATGCAGTTTTGAAATTGGCGCACAAATTCTCGGTTCATTGGTTGTAACCATACGTTTTAGTCTGGTCAAGGAAAGAATTACCAAACTGAGCTTTGGTATCATCTTGGTCATAAACATTTCATCAAAATCGATACCAGGTCAACCGCGAAAACTCTCCTATGATCATGTAATGAGTATGTTGGAGGACATGAGATAGTAGAGGAAGCAAGACTCAGATGGTATGGGCATGTAATGAGGATGTTGGGAGTACATGCGATAGTAGAGGAAGCAAGGATGAGATGGTATGGGCATGTAATGAGGATGTTGGAGTACATGAGATAGTAGAGGAAGTAGGATTGAAATGGTATCCACATGTAATGAGGATGTTGGAGTACATGAGATAGTAGAGGAAGCAAGGATGAGATGGTATGGGCATGTAATGAGGATGTTGGAGTACATGAGATAGTAGAGGAAGCAAGAATGAGATGATATGGGCATGTAATGAGGATGTTGGAGTACATGAGATAGTAGAGGAAGTAGGATTGAAATGGTATCCACATGTGATGAAGATGTTGGAGTTCATGAGATAATAGAGGAAGCAAGGCTGAGATGGTATGGACATGTAATGAGGATGGAAAAGCAAACAATAGCAAGGAGAATGATGGAGATGAAGGATATGTGGATAAAGACCACAAAAGAATCCAAGAAAGAGATGCAAGAAGTAGATAAACAGCAAGTGTGCAAGTTAAAGGGATAGAATGGAAGCAAATACAGGAGGAAGAATGATGGAAGGCCAAAGAAGGATGGAGAAATTTTAATGAACTGGCACGGCCACAGGCTGGAAACAGTTGATGAAGATTCATATTCACTTTGAATTGAAATAACCGTTAACTTTACACACCTCTATAAGGTACATAAGGTATGGTACTTTATTTAATGCATGTAATTATCACCAAAACAACTTTTGGTGATTATTTTCATTTATCTGAGATATGTTTATGTGGACTTTTTGAATCGACTGATTATATCACCACACGAGAATTTCTATGAGCGAGAGCAAAAGGCCAACCAATTTTAACCGTAAAGGTATTTTCACATACCTTCCAGGTATCTTTTACACGCCACAATCAGCATGGGACCGATGGTTTTACCACCCCTCTGGAGGAAATTGTGCCATAGATTTTTATTGCTCAAGAAATATCCGCCGACCCCGGCTGGGTTTGAACACACAAACATCGGGTCCCGAGGCGAACACTTTACCTTAAGAGCATCAAGGTTTACAATAGCAACTCTCGAGACTTTTTGATTAAAACTTTTATGAGTCTTCAAACCTACAATATCGCTCAGGATTCAAATGTTTAAAGAAACCATTCTAAGTAAGAAGTTGTTATTTGCGGTAGGCCTTACCTGTTCACCCTCCTCTTGAACAAGGAGCTACCAGACTTAGGAGATATGTCCTTGTAGATCTTGTTGTGATTTTTCTTAATGTGCCTAGGTACACCAACAGAGAAGATAGTCCAAATACATTAGATTTAAGAATTAGCATTTCAGATTATAAATTTTATCAAAATAGAATCCAGATTCGGATTCGAAAGAAATTAATTCCAAATATGAATCTAAAAATCAAATATTTTAACTTAGAGAAGTTTGTATTGATCCATTCTAAAATTGTGTATCTTATAATATATTTTATATTTATTAATTATTTGAAAATCTGACACCTTAGCTAAGTTGGTAGCCTGTTCTACTGAGCTAGGGGTCCCGCGTTCAATCCCCGGCATGGCCGAAAAGTTTATCATTGGTGAAATGTGGGTTTACCCTTACACATTGACCAATATGACCAATATGGCGGGGACTGGATGTTGTGCTTGTCCTAGTCTTAAGTTAGATTACAAGACATATGAAGCTACAACAGTTCTAACAAGCTGGTAATGAAGTGGTAATGGATGTAAAAGTAAAGTAAGAGGAAAGTTATTTGAACATTGTTGATCAAGTAAACCTATTTTTTATTGGATGGAATATTATATATATATATATAGAGAGAGAGAGAGAGAGAGAGAGTTTAGCCTAATAATTTAATAGGATTTGATAGCATGACAAAGTTTCCGATTCAAAACATTTTAATTTTATAATAGTCAATTTGATTATGATTTGAGTTAGTAAGCAAACAGACTGAATCAGTTCGAAATTTAAAATCTTGATTCACTGAGGCTTAGTTAGATTCAAAATTGTCAATCTAATGAATTAAGCAAAGGTTTTCATATTTCTGTATTTAGTTTAAAATATACGAAACCATGATGCTAAGGGATGTTGCTTACCTGTTCCTGTTATACAAGTAATAGAACTCTTCCCCGCAAAAAGGGCATGTGTGTAGATTGTTGCTACTGTGCAGCATTTGGTGTTTTTTCAGACTGTAAGTGCATGGAAACCGCCGTTGACAAACGGTGCATTTATACCGGCATTTCTAACAACAAAACAAAAAAACATACAATGAGTTCAACACTATCTTAAAAACAGCATTATTGTGGATTTACATGTTCGAGTACAAACAAGAGCCTAACAGAAATGTAATTATGTCAGGAGCTACAAGCCAATCACAAGATTCAACTGTGTTTTACATTTGGGAACTTAGGCTTTTCTTTTTCTGTGCAACGACATCAGCTTGGAAGACCCGATCAAATTTCAAAATCAATCAACTTATTCAGTGTGCATATGCCTACAAACACGATACTAGCAGACATATGCATCTAATGTTATGAAAATATTTTTAAATAACTTATTAAAATATGAAAAGCAAATGTTGGTCAAAGTGGTTTTGATTTGTTTCATGACACATTACAATAATTTGTAAACCACCATCATAAAATTATTCTTAAAGATCTTTCTATTCCTAGAAAATAAAACATGTCGGTAACAAGATATTTCTAGTTTGTTTTGCAAAACATTGTGGGTCAACATTTCCTCATGCTTGTCATAGTGGAAATTTAATAGAGCTAATAATGTGTGTGTATTTCACTTGAAAAGAATTAAACAAAAAGGTTTTATTAACATAATAAAAAGTGTGTAAAGACTGCATGTTTATGTGGTCGAGGTCAAACCTCTGTTTTTATTAAATTTAAAGTGGTGTGCACTTTGTTTACTCTGTAAGGTATCAGTTAGGGGTTTGCAAAATACACTTTTTATCAATTTGAAGTGAACTTAAATTGAATACATGAAATATTCTCAAAGCCAAATCTAAGTTTGAATCTTTTATTGTTAAGTGTTTTATGCCTATAAAAAATCAAATTATGCCTATTTATATAACTTAATTGGTCTTACAAAACTAGAGATAAAGTGTATATTAAAACAAAGTGTTTTTCCTAAGGTCACATTTTGCAAGAATGATAGAAATTATGTTCTTACTTGGACATTCTTATTGGTGCCAATCTTCAGTTTCTTGGATGAGAAATAAGATGAAGTCTTCTTCCGAAAGTTGAGATTGTATTTCTTCCTTCTCTTTTTAGTCAGTATACTCACTTTCCCCTGTAATAGCATTTTCATCCAATATTAGAGTATATTTATATACACACATTAGGTTTAAGTTCCTATCGCTATGAAGTTTGTGAGGAGCATGCGTAGCTGTCATGAGGTTATCTGGGAATGAGAAGGGGTACATGGAGTACATGAGATAGTAGAGGAAGCAAGACCAAGATGGTATGAACATGTAATGAGGATGGAGGAGAAGAGATAGTAGAGGAAGCAAGACCAAGATGGTATGAACATGTAATGAGGATGGAGGAAAAGGAGAGATAATAGAGGAAGCAAGACCGAGATGGTATGGGCATATAATGAGAAAGTAAAAAGAGAAGATGCCGAAGAAAATGTTGGAAAGTAAATATGTAGGAAAAAGGCCATAAGGGAGGCCCAAGAAAGCTATGGGAAGAGCAGTTAACAGAAAATGTGCAATTGAGAGGAAAAGAATGGAAGGGAATTAAAGGAAGAAGAATGGTAGAAGGATAGAGTAAGATTGAACTTTTACTAAACTGACCTAGCCAGAGGCTGCAAACAATTGATGATGATGAGGAGGATAATAATGAGATATGAAGAAATTATAAAGTATTTTCATACACAATTTAAGTATGTACATACACATTTTATTTACTATCAAATCTTTGCATGCCCCAAGTCATATGGAAAATGTACAACCTTAGCCAACAGACATTTAATTTAATCTAATTAAACCAACCTTTTCTGTATCATGAATATTCAGATGTCGTTGCAAGTCTTTAGATGTGAAAAATATATCATTACATTCAAAACACGGCCATGTGCTCTCCATATCTGCGGCATCTAAAAATGAAATAAATATATAAACAGCCAATGTGAAGTTAAAGACATTATGAATTCAAGAAAAGTTTATATTTAAACCCTGAATGGATATTTTTCTTGAAAAATGAGTAATTTAGTATGTCTTACTAGCAGCTAACTTTTTAATATCCTTTCTTAGGAATCTAAAATGGTTAAGATCACTTACTTTTCTTTCCGTTGTCGAGGAGGGCGAGTCCCCTCTTAGAGGCATAGGAGGAGCTATACCACACCCTCAGTTCCTCTCTGGGATGAATCACTCTCGTCGTCGTGAAATACAGTGAGGAGCCCTGCTGGTTGAGGATCAGATTCTGTTCCTTGAGAGTTTCTGCCCCTCGCACAAACCTCATCCAGTTGGACAAGTCTGAAACAAAGTTTAGTTTCCATATAAGCTCGGATTGGTTCCAAGTCGGAGAGTTTAAGAGACCCCTTCTGCTCACCTGTCAGACAAACTACAGCATTTGTCATTAATAGGGGTGTGTGAAGCTTTGAAAAGCTATACTTTACTTTGAATATTCCTCAACTTTGACTAGAAAATAAAATTTTATCTCTGACAGTTACTAAATTTAAACACACGTTTATATTCAATTTTTAAAGTTTTGTGCTGTAATCTCCATCATATATTGATATACACATGAAAAAATTATAAAATGGTTAAATCACATTTTGTGATAATAACTATCATTTTAGGATAAAATATCTTAATCATAATTGCAATATAGCATTTATTAAATAATATTTAATAATAGAGTTACATATAATAATTTTTTTCAAACACTACATTTTTTAATATTCAAACTTTCAGTTGGCTTCGAGAATATGTCATATAATTCAATATTAATTCGCTTTGAATAAAATTGTTTTTTTTCCCTAAAATGTTTCCCACCCTCTCCCCACAAATGTGTGTACACTTCTTCTAAACTCAACCTTGCTCAACCCTAAGCCAATAACATAATTAGTAGATAAGCGTACAACCCAAACAGGTATTAATATTGTCGCGATACGGTATCTTCAACATGTACCTGCAATCTGCGATTTAAATATGTTATAATTTAAACAAATTTTATCATGTTATTTATAAACTATATAAATCATTTTTGTTTAGTTGTAAAAAAAAGTAAATGTTTGAAAGTTGATATATATATATATATAGAGAGAGAGAGAGAGAGAGAGAGAGAGAGAGAAAGAGAGAGAGATCATGAGTTTGCCATATCGGCACACACACGTCTTAGCCCGAATCGACAGTTAACAACTCTGTCGAGTAAAAGCAAAAACAAATAATTATTATCAGACTTCAAACTCAGATTGTGCCCGGGAGCTGCTGAGCTCTTACGGACACAAGTAAAACTACTTCTAGAAAAAGAGCATAAAAACAATATAATTTACAAATGAAGCATATTGCCCTCTCTATCATACCTTCAGTGCGAGGGTTTTTTCTTTAATTATTGCAAGGGCTGTAAACAAGCAAACAATGTTATTCACCGTAGCCTGCTTGCACGTGTATGGAAATAAAACAGCAACAGTACAGTCAGACTAAATAAAATGGACACAACCTAAATTTAAATGCACTAGAAATCAATTCAATAAAACAGGATCATTACAAGATGAAGTGCTAAAAAAAATTATCTAAAATAATAGTTAATCTATCGATTCAAATATCTTATGAACCCATTCCTGTTACATTAATCCTATCCAAAATACCTTTTAAAAGATAAATAAAACGAGTTTCTTACTCTCGTCAAATACATCCAGGGAGTGTATCTCTCCTGCATCACTTTCGACAAGAAGTCGAACCTGCTGGGAGCCGCCTTGTTCCGAGCAAACGGCATTGCCCGAGTCCTTCAACAAAACTCCCTTCATTGGTCCAAACTGTGTCCTCTTGGGGATCGTCTTGCGTGCAAAAACTCCCCACACTGCGCAAACAAGTTACATGCACAACAAGAGGCTTGTAAATACGATGTAACTAGTGATCAAGAGACAGTTCAACGTTATTCAACTGTTTGAAAATAATAATGTGAAAGTCAATTCCTCTGATCCAAATGAGTTCCGATAGAATGAAACCTAGGTCGGGGGTATTTTACTGTAGCAAGTGATTTTCTTCCAGAGGCAGCCATTACCGCTTTGTCAAGTGGCAGTGATGTAGATTGTAACATTGTAAAAGCCATATTGTGTTTGTTCCCTTCTAAGTGTTTCTATACCGCTTTTCCGTACCTTCTTCAAAATATAACAAAATCATGGTGTCTACTCAACTTGACCAATGAAATCCCCGACTTTTTCCTTGATTTTCCCTGATCATTTAGTAAAATTCCCCACTAAAAAGTATGTAACATCCTTCTANTTTGAATATTTAAAAAAAAATTGTATTAAAATTGTTTACTAGGAATTTTAAAAATATATTACACAGCTACAAACAAAAAAATGACATAATTTACTGATTTAATGATTATTGTATTTCATATTGTAGTGAAATATCATTTTACCGGATTTTTATTGTGATTTACTAAATTCCCGGCCTATTCCCGTTTTTCCCCGATCACCTCAAATTCCCGGCTAATTTCCGTTTTCCCTGATTTTCCCGGATAGTAGACACCCTGAAAATTTACTAGACTTGGGTTGAATTTACTTTATTACAAATCTGAATATCCAATTAACCTCAAATGCCAAATCTCAAATTCTAATCTGAATCTTGGAAGAGATTATACACATAAGAGGAAATATAAAGATTATAGAATAATATATAGTAGAAATAGTAACTAAATGTTAACATTCTTTCTTAAAATCCAATTATTATAATAATCATACAGTCAGTGACATGTTAAATTACTGGTCTGGGGCCTGGTTGTTAAGTTCATCCATTAATTGTAATTGGTTCTGAACCATCAAAAAACAGCATTAGACACTTGACACACACAAAAAAAAAGAGGAAAAAAATTGTAAGGATCTAAGTCTCAAATCTGAAATTTTCTGGAATTTAGAATATCCTTGAGGATTCAAGGAATTTGGGGACCCATCCCTAAAATTTACCTTGAAAGGTAAAAAGAAGTTTTCTTTAAAGATTTTTTTTTGTTCAATATCTCAAGTAACAATTAAAGCTTTTCCTTGTGTTTGTTTTTAAAGTTTAATATTTATATTACAGTTATTGAAGAGGGTGTTGAATGCTCAAATTTGGCTTTCCCATTTGACCCATCATCTGAGTTTAAACTCCTGTGTTATGTGAATCTTCATTGTTTTCAATGTTTAGCATAATTTCAGATTTTTAATCTGTATAATATATTTATTTTTGGTCTGAAGTGAAAATGGCAATGAACAATGGGAATTTTATAGCGGTGATGGCCTGGGTCATCTAGGCCTGTCGTAGCTTCATATGCCTTATAATATAACTTACTGTAAGACTATGATAGACACAACATCCAGTCCCCAGCCGTTAATTCATCACTGTGAAAGGGTAAGCCTACATTTCACCAATGATACTTTTTTTTTACTATGCAGGGAATCAAAACCGAGACCCTTGGCTCAGGAGACCAACATGCTACCAACCAAGCTAAGGTGTCGGATAACAGTGATTAAATATATATTTTTTTTAAAGAGGATTCAGCCAAACAAATTTATGATGTCAAGTATATTGGGTGAAAAATGTCCTTCCTACTCTATACTCAAGAACTGAGTTGCTCGGTTTAAGACAGGACATTTCAGTCCTAAAGACAACGAATGTCTTGAGAAGCCAGTGAATGTGGGTGTTTCTGAAAATGTGGACGCCATTCACTCCATGAGCTTGGAGGATCGAGGAATGTCTGTTAAAGAGATAGCAAAAACCCTAAACATGCCACGGGAATGTGTAGGCTTCATCATCCATGAGATATTAAAGATGAAACTTTCAGCCAAATGAGTGCCCAAATACTTTAATGCTGACCAAAAGCATGATCAAGAGGTTGCTTCAAAGGTCATTTCGGAACTTTTCAGGGGAGATGTCAGGAGAGATGCTTGAACTGGCTTGTTACTATGGACAAAACTTGAATATTTATGTATGATCCAGCAAAGAAGAAAATACAATAAAACGAATGAAGACGCTAAGACGTTTACCACGTCCATATATGTTAAAGACATTCTTTATTCTACCCCAGTATCTATTACATAAAAAGGGGCGTTTTTACACATCATTTTTTTACCTTGTCCCTTAATTTACTAGTCCTCCTTTTCTTTTTTTCAAAACAATATATATAGATATTAGCACCTAACCTAATGTCCTA